>JAHWFO010026271.1:2323557-2415981 GCA_023313115.1 Rhysida immarginata
TTTTATAGCATTTTTACAAAGGGACTTTAATTATAATCACCTTGTATGTCTGAATTCATTCGGTTATTGACAATAACCAATTCTGGTTTCCCATGAAATGCAAATGCACCGCTTACCATGATGGAACCTCCCTCAAGTTGTTGACTGTATTTGTCTTTGGGCTGTCTTCTCAAATGAGGCCAATAACACTTGTAGCTAAGTTGAATTTCTTTTCGTCTGAAAATACAACTGACTGCATTCTGTAGTCCAGGTATGAATTTTTGGCCCAGTTCAAGCTTGCCTCCTTAAGCGCTACTAAGATTTATGGAACAGTCTTTATTTTAAGATGTTTCACAGTAGGATTTTTCTTTAGTCCTTTACATATAGTTATATGGCTCACTTTTCCATCCAAATTTTTGCTGATTTCATGAGTGGACCATGATCTGGACACAGCAAGGCAAAGAAGATTGGATTTCTTCCTGTTCTCTTCTTGTGCCATATTCATTTTGCTTAAAAATAACATTGGGTATTGCAGTCTTGGGTTTCTATTGCCATAGCTATGTCTCTCTCTTATTTTCCATTGCCATGAAAAACACAGATTTTTCGAATTTCTTTCTCTGATAGTTCTTTACCACGAGGCATTGTACTAAGCACTTCTTTACCAGAAAGAAGTATTTTATACAGGTTCACACATAATTTAATATGAAAAATTTGAAATCGAACGATGATAGAAGAATCTATTCGAATGTAATAGGTGGGTGGTCTTATAAATTCTTAACAGTGTAAAAAAGCAATAAATATAAGAAAGATGAAAGAGAATAAATGAGTGACTGGATTATTGTTTCTTTATTTCGTTAGGTTTTCTAGGCGCATTGACTGTTAGGTCATTTTGCAGCCCTTTCACACGACTAATATCTCTACACAATCCGAGAATTCAACATGAGTATTTTCTTTTACGCATTCCAGGGACAAACACAAACGCCCATGCCCACTGCGAGATTCAAACCGCGACCCCGACGTATTCGAGAACTGGAAAGCCTATGCCCCAGCCCTCTCGGCCATTGGGCCGGCATGACTGAATTAGATTTTATGTAAGCATTTTTGAGTGCTTACAAAAAGTCTGTTATCAGTCTCAACTAATGGAAATTTTCGAAAAAATTATCTCTTATCAAATCATGTGTGAGCTTTTTAACAATGAACTTAATTTTGACCTTCATATTTAATTTCAAGGTAAAATTTAATGTATAATGAAAACCGTAAGAGATAGAATAAAAAGTCAAGTGGAAAGTTGTACAGTCTAAAATTGGTCTAAATCATCATTTATCCGATTTGATTTTGCAACAATGGTTACTTAATAAAAAATAATTTTGTGATGACAGTTTTCAATCATCAGCTTTGCTGATACTAATGTGTATTTTATTTCATTTCAGATTAAGCAGCATTGATCCTTATCAGTTTTTGAATGGTAACATTAAAAAAATGGCAGAGTACCCTCAAAATGCAATGCTTGACGTGATATTTTGTTATGGAGAAGTCAACAAGATGTTGTACTTGCAACCCAAATGAATGCTGAAAGATATCCAAATCACCGCCATCCTTCAAGACAACCCTTAGGTAAAATTATTGCACGTTTTCAGAACACAGATAGTGTTAAACAACATGCAAGACAGGGACGACTAAAACAGCAACAAAAGAGGATACAGGTCGAACCTCGTTATTACGAAATTGTAAGGGATCCTAAATTAATTCGTTATAATGAAATTTCGTTTTAATGAAAGCATTAATTTATCTACCTGTTTAATTTTTAATAACTGTACAGTACAATTTAAAACACAAACAAATATGTAATTTATTTAAATTAACAAAAATAAACACTGATGATTGAACTGATATTAAAATTTTTAATATTTTCTTTTAACAAGAACTCTTCTAGTGCACGCATATTTTCAAATATAGTTTGAGGAAAATTTTCCTGACTAGTTACAAATACTTTTTAATTTAGAAAAACATTTACTTGCTTCTTTTGTGGTAATGCATGGCAGGTCAATCGCTTCATTTTGTATGTCTGCCTCTTCCTCATCATCTTCTTCCTCTGCGGGTGTATTAGACACAGTTAACAATAATATCAGCATCAGTGGCTTCACTGCACGTAAGTACGTCCTGATCAACATTGATGTAATCCATAAAATCGACAACTTCATCAATGTGTCCAGCTGCTTGAATTGATTTCTATAAAGATTGTGTTTCAGGATTACTCCGTAAATTATCATTGTCTATACAGCATGATCAATATCTGCGCAATGTTTCAAAAATCCAGCTTTTTTCCAACATTTCGATATTGTTTCTTCCTTCACCAAGTAGCAGGATGCAGCAATCTCATCAATAGGCCTGCTTCACGTCAATTAAAGGCAACAACACATCAAAAGGAATGTTCATTAGAGGTGTTGCAGTAATCGACTTCTATACACCATTTTAACAGCGGATGATACCCGAATCTAGTGGTGCAAAATTGCTGTACAATTCGGTGGAAAAAAACTCAACACAAACGTTTCTTAATTGTGGTGGTGCATTGTGAGCGGAGCAATTGTCGACTAACAGCAAGATTTTGCAATTTTCACTTTTCATTTTTGCATCAAGTTTATTGAGCCATTCAGCAAAAATTTCTTGATTCATCCATGCGCGTATATTCGCACGATATTCACAAGGCAATGAGCGCACGTTTTTGAAACATCTAGGTTTCGCTGATTTTCCGATCATTAAGGGTTTCAATTTTTCAGTTCCAGATGCGTACAACATAACAGTGCAGTCAATCTTTGATTTGATTTTTTGCCTCCCTTGCAGCACTCGCCTTTTACAGCCAGCGTACGATGTGGCAGCAAGTGGTAGAAGATGCCACATTCGTCTGCGTTGAAAAGGTTGCACTCATCAAAGCCTTTAATGCGTCCTGTTCTCCACGTGTTCACTTGATCCATTTACACAGAATTTTCTTCTCCACAAATTGCTTTCGATGAAATACCATAACGTGCATTAAATCTGTAGAACTAGCTTTGAAATCCGCATGCCCAAGGGCAGATGCAAAGGTTAAAGTCTTTTCTTGAATAAGGAGGCCACTTACTGGAATGTTTCTGGATCTTACTTCTTGAAACCATTGAAAAACAGCTTTTTCAACATCTTCATAATTTGCACATCTTATTCTCTTACGTTGTGGACCGATTTCATTCTTGGCAAGCGTCTCAGTTTTATCTCGTTCTTTTAAAACTGTACTAAGGTTGAAGGAGCTATCTCGAAATTTTTAGCAACTTCTCCTTTTTTCCACCATCTACTTGTTCGATCATCTGCAATTTTTCACCAAGAGTAATTTGCCGGCGTTTTTGTTTTGTTGCCATTGCAGAACAGATTTGACTGTAATGTTTCTCAGAGTGCTGTGCAACGACTCTACGCACTGATGGTACAAAGCTCAACTCAAAGTTACAAATGAATACACAAAAAACCCCACCGCAATCACAACCCTGGTTACAACTCTGCTCAGTTCACGGCTCTGCTCAATTCACGACTGTGCTGAATTCACGACTGAAAATTCAAGAGTTCTCTGTTCTCCTATACTCGGCCTTTCTCCGACAGCGTCTCTTTCTTGGCGTTCTTCTTTCTTGGCGTCGCGTGTTTCTTGGCATCGCGTTTTTCTTGGTGTCGCGTCTCTCTCCTTCTAAAGAACCCGGATGAGCAAAGGAAAGTACTGTATCTGCAGAGAACCAAAAAAAAATTCGTTCTAAACCTAATAAAACTGCCCGTGGGACCGAAATATTCTTTCGTTCTACTGAAATATTCGGTATAATGAAATACGTTATAATGAAGTAAAATAAGCATTATTTTAGTTACACCCGGCAGGGGCCAAACATTTTATTCGTAGTAATGAAACTTTGTTATAATGACGTTCATTGTATCGAGGTTCGACCTGTACTGCTAAAGTGGTTCTTACTGCAGTTGCTGCTAATCCACATACCAACATACTTTCCTTTGGTGATGATATTGGTTGCAGTGTATGATCAGTGTGGAATAAGCTTCATGATCATAAATTTCATTCCTTTCATGTGCACTGTCATCAAAGCCTTAATGCACGCGACTATAAATACGTTCAGAGTACTGTAGCTGGCTTCTTTGTCAAATTGATGATGATCCATAGTTCACAAAGAAGATTTTGTGGTCAGATGAGTCGCAATTTTCACGTTCTGGTGTTGGTAATAAACATAACCTCCATTACTGGGCCAATGAAAATACTCATTGCTTAAGACAAACTGCTCGCCAAAAGAATTGGAGCGTACATGTTTTATGTGGCATGTAGAACAATCAAGTTATTGGTCCAGTGTTTTTCTCACTGGCTAGCGTTATCGAGATCTTATTCTAAACAAGGTTGTACAAGAGTTTATTGAAGAGATGCCATTAAGAGACCGTTGTGAAATTTGGTTTCAGCAGGATGGTGCACCTCCACATTTTTCAATGGCAGCACGTAAATTTTAAAACTTGATGTTTCCAGATAAATGGACTGGAATAGGTGGACCACTCACATGGCCACGCCGCTCACCTCACATAACATCTCTGGACTTATTCTTAAGAGGCCATGTAAAAAAATACAGTTTATGAAACACCACCAGTAAGTTTAGCTGAACTTCAGCAGAACATTACAATTTCATGTGCAGCAATAAACACTACAACAATGACAGCTGTGCATCAATCCATCAAATATCGTGCAGAACTGTGTATAGCATCTGACGGTCAACATATTGAACATTTACTTTCTGGTTTTTCTGTGGCTTTACATTCCTATAGCCGCAAAATTAGTTTTTATTAGGTAACCACTGTTGCAAAATCAAATCGGATAAATGATTTAGACTAATTTTAGGGTGCTGTATAATTTTCCAATTGACTTTTTTTCTATCTCTTACGGTTTTCATTATGCATTAAATTTGACCTAAAAATTATATGTGAAAGTCAAAATTAAGATCATTGTTAAAAAGCCCACACCTGATTTGATATGAGATAATTGTTTCGAAATCTGGAAATTCCCATTAGTTAGAGTTATAGTGTTAAATTTCAACGGCTTATTGAATAAAATCTTTTAAACAACTCAAGGAGGATCTTTATCTGTGAAGCAGAACTACAGAGAGAGTCAAAAGTCGCAGTACACCCTGTGTTTTTCGAAAACCTTTCAGGAATTGAGAAATCTGAATATTCCAGTAAGGTATTGGTGAAGTGAGACCGGTATGTACCGAACATGGCCGCCATCTTGAAATCGGCCATCTTGAATCTAAGTCAATTTTTTTAAATGGAAAGGGAGTCGTTTGATATATCAAATAACATCAGCATTTTCCGATAATTTAATTCTTGTAAACAGATTGAAGTAGCAGTTATGGTTCAAAAGTTACTATCCGCAAGTAGCGGACCCTGCAGTCATCTATTTTTACCCCACCTCCCTACCCGAAGATTTTTTAATCAAACTAGTATTAGAGGAATGTAAAAGAACTCTAACTTCTTTTTTTTCTCATGATTTCCGATCGAATGACATATCACATGCCATATGTTGCCATATTTTAAAGACTAAGTGTCTGCCACGCCCACAACTCCGACTCCACTGGAACAATTTGACCTAAACTTCATAGTAATGTAGATGTTGCCTGGAGGAATCTCCATACTGAATTTCATTCCTTTATGTACATATATCACTTGGTCTCCTCTGACTCCCACCCCCGTATTTCCGACCCCAGTATACCAATCAAAACCAAACTTAACAGTAAAGGTGGACATACTACAATGGAATCAAGCCAAAAACTGTGGACACAACTATAGAAAGAAAAATAACTCCAAAACCACTATTCCACATAATAAACTTTAAAGTTTATTATGTGGAATAGTGGTTTTGGAGTTATTTTTCTTTCTGTGGACATACTACATTCCGAGTTTCAACCTTCCACTTCAAAAAATGTAGCAATCATGAAGGGGCAAAGACGGACATTGTAAATCCAATAAGTAGCTCCATTCTTCCGCTACTTAGTAATATAGATTTTGAGCAATTGAGCAATCGTGTGTCGACAAAGCGATCTTCGCGTACGCGTGCTCACTTTATCAATATAAAAATATAAACAGAAAGTAACAGCCATTATGACTGCCATTATCTTGGTATTCTTTAGCACGTGAATTCGATTTGAAGGTGTCCACGAAAAATCCTGAAAAGTTGATAGAGCCGAGCTAAGACCTTGTTGGCCATATTTCAGAAAATAGAATTTGAAAAAGTTAATCCGTTTTCAAGTATCGTGCAAACGTTTTTGCTAAAGCTCCTAATAATGAATGAATACTGCAGTTCATATCATCCGGTTGAGAGGCTATATCTCCGTAACGGTTGGTCCAATTTTGAAAATTTTTTCCAATTTATATTTTTTATATAGTCTCATAAAAGTCTCATCGGTATCGACTGCCATATATTTAGAAATTGAATCTCGGTTATCAATAATCGTGATTTTTCGATAGTATCCGTCAGAAAAACTTGTATTGATTTTATGTGTACTGCATATATTAAACTGTTTTGAATTCCATTTTTCTGTGACTCGCCATTTTCTAGATAGAGCATTTTAAGGGGATAATATCTCGGAAACTATTAGCCTCACAGAAATTTGGATGTATATTCGTAATCAGCGATGAAAGACGCATTCATTTCATGCATCATACTTCCCGCGCCTTAAAAAAGGGGGGGACGGAATATAGAATTCAGTAACGAACTTTTTAAGTTCGTTGAAATTTAATTACTTGTTTCATAAATATATTTTATCTTTGCTCTCTTCTAGCATTTATCTGTTTACAGTCAATTCTTGGATACACATTATATTAAAGCAAATTAAAATTGAATTTTATTTAATTTTTCCATTTAAATAGTAGAAGGAAATGCAGAAAGTAACTTGATATACAGAAAACAAAATGAACGTCTGTTTGATAAACATTTTCTTAACCAGCTCTGACGTGCAAGCTTTCTCTAAGTGGTTCGTGAAATTGTAGGAGATTTAAGGGGAACCAAAGTTTTGTAAGTAATTAAAGACCAAAGATAATGCGACTCTCTCTAGCATCATTCTTACTAAGGTGGACATTTGGTCAGTAATAAAATGCGTGTTAGCGTGTTAACCGCAAATGCCAAACCGAGGAATAGAAGTGTGTTAGTTAGTTCATAGTGGTATTTAAGTTGCTCTCAATTCCTGACTTAAAGCTTCGGATACGAGAAGGCCTCGTGTTTCATAGCCATATGGAGCAATATCTGACTCATTAGCAATCGGTTTTTAAAATTTTTTCAAGATCCTCAGTAGTAGACTATGAAAACAATCCTCCATTTGACGTCTTCGCTTGAAGGAGTCATTAAGCCATTATAATCCACGTAAATGATTCATTCGATTTCAAAACACTGTGTATTCCAAAGTATTACGCATACAGATATAATTTACACATGAAAAGAACCGTAAACTCACCAAGTTTGCGTCGTGATATACCACTTGGCGGCACCAATGTGTACAGAAGAGAGTACACAAAAGAAATACCATGTAAACAGAGCATCACCCCGCTGCCAACAATCCTGATAGGACTCAGGGAACGCATCAATGCTAGGGTGATGACTGGAGAATGCTACAAAATATATGGAACGAACAGGACTTCACATGGACGTGTGTCATGCGACTAAAGAGACACAAATAGAATATTTGTAAAGTGTGAGGAAAACTTAGTGATATTGGGGGTTCTTTTCATGTACAAAATTTATTTGTATGCATAATACAGGGTGATCCAAAAATAAGTTCACCCAAAGATATATACAGGATAAGTGAAAAGTCTGTAACCCCCCCCCCCCCTATACAATTTCAAGACGAGCGGTGATATAGCTCACGCAGCTCAATCTCAATAGCACAAGTGCAATCTGTTTTTGAGGATAGAGTAATTTCTGGAGTGTTTATTTAAAATTGATTTATCAGTTTAATTTCCAATTTAAAGAGAACGGGGGTACTCAAGATCCACTGAAACATGCGTCCCGGCTACCTAACCGGCCATTAATATTGAAATTCTTAATAGAAAACTTATGTTTTTGAATGATCTGATGAAGCTACTTTCGTTTAGAAGGTAGGTATCTTAACAATAATAATTGTGTGTGTCCCGTAATAGAAACGGCAGTCTGATTCACTGCACTAAGATTTATCGACTGTCATATCACGTCATAAGTAAACAGCCAGATCGTGACCAAATGTAAAAAAATAGTGACCATTAGCTAATTGTAATTGCTTCGTGCGGGGCAACACTTTGCATGTATGTTTCAATTCGTTAGAGCACTGGATGTTTGCCGAGATCACGAGACGACGAGAGATGCTAGAGCCAACCAGAGATATAATTCGTCCCCCCCCCCCCAAACGCAAGTTCATGGCATTACTATATAATTTTTAGCAACTTAATCACTTGAAGGGAGTGACGCTCGGATTTAGTGCAACGTAATAAATATTATTCAAGTTTATTTTATCCAAACTAAAGGGTTTTCCAAATGTGACTTTAGGATTTTAAATGCCTGTAAACGCAAAGAGTTTCTATTATTTTTGGTAAAATGCATACACACTAATTAGAGTTATCTACAGATCTAACCATGGCACAGCTTTGGTATTACGTGCCATACAACACGAGGGAACATATCGTTATTGCGCACGAGATTCCCCGGACGTGTTACTTCACCGAATAGTGATGTGAACTGATTGCCAAGATCATCTCACCTGACAGCTTTAAACTTTTTTTCTGTGGGCTATTTAAAAGGTAGAGTGCATGTTAAAAAACCAGCAACTCTTCCGGGCCTAAAAAAACCATTCCAGCCGCCAAAAGAGTGAAGTCCTAATACCTGAAAATGCCATACGAAATTTTGCTGACCGCATCGACGCGTGTCATCGTAGCTGTGTTGGGCATTTAAATGATACCATCTTTCACGTTTAATTGTTTTCGATGTTACTTTAATTAATTTGAAATAAGGAAATAAAAAATTTTCCAAACAATTTATTTTTTTTATAAAAGAACAACATCCTAACATCATTTTTGAAAAACCCTTTATTTAATTTCGAGTGCACGTAACCACTTGAAGTGAGTGCCGCTCGAAATTAGTGAATCATAATAAACTTTCTTTTGGTCCCGTGATTTTTTCACGGTTAAAATAAATAATGTCGATGGAATTATATTGTCTTAACCAGTTATCTTGCGGTCACCGAAGTTGGAATAAATTAAATAGTAAGGCCCAAGAGAAAGAACTCTGCTCAACAAAAAACTAAACGAACCAAATCTGTTTAAAAAGGACATTTAATAAAATATAATAAAATGAACAATACAAATGGTTTTCGACCTAAAATGTTGTAAGGCCTCTCTTTATTTCGTAATATGAAGAAGATTGCACTTAATTCTTTAAATCAGTACAGGGGGATTTATAAGTTCTTACCAATTTCAAATTCCTATAACTATGCAACCATACGACCCGCCTGCCATTGGAAAGAAAGGATCTTCAAGTTTATTGAAGTTGTCTGTAGAAGTATAACCGTACAGCGTGATTTTCGTGTACGAATTGCAAAGAAAGCCCCCTTCTGCTAAGAACATTAGAAAAAGGAATGTCTGTGTCAGCGGATAGACAGAGGTAGGCCTCGTACCTCTTATGAAAACATCGAGCGTATTCGCAGAATTTACTTCGCAGTTCAAGGAAGCCCACTCCTCGTGCCTGTCGAGAGCTGGGGTTCCCCCAGACGACTGTTTAGAGTGTTCTGCGACGTGGTTTGCTATTGAACGTCTGTAAATCACCATTTCGAAATTTCAGAATATGATGCACATTTGGTCCTTTACCATATCTCTGTATATTTATTTTAACATCATTTTGAAATCGGGTAAGGACTTTTGAATCACCCTGTGTATTTCTAAGGAATAATGCATCTCTTCATGATTTTGAATAGAGTTGAAACCTTTTTAAAAATATCGACAAATTTTCAAAGATAATCGTGGATTCAATTGTTGAAATCACTGAAAGTCGAATAACAAAGTCTAATAAACAATCTTATAACCGACTTACTTACTTAGTTACTTTTCACTCCCGCTTATCCGTTAGGGTCGCGGGGGCAGCAGCCCTATGGAGGATCTCCAGCGATCGCGATTTTTCGCTATCAGGCACATGTCCTCCCTGGTAATACCCAAGTGATTCGAACCCAGGTTCTCCATGTAGTCTAGCCACCAGGTTCTACGCCGACTCCTTGGTCTCTTACCCACTGGCTTGGAAAATAACAACTGCCTAGGAAAGCCAGTTTGCGGCATCCGTATCACGTGGCCATACCAGCGCAACTGAGATCTCTCAATGCGGAGAAGTAGCGTCTCAACACCTAAAGACTCCCTTATTGTGCTGCTGTGCACTCTATCTAGTAGGGTAATACCTGCCACACCTCTCAGAAATCTCATTTCGGCCGCTAGTCAAAATGAAATTTTGAAATACACTATACTCCGATTTATTGAAAAACCAAAATATAAGCTGTAAAACAATGGAGGAAGAAAGATGTTAGTCATCTTCGACACGGCAAATATGATATTAAGCAGTTTCTTGAGAAGCAAAACGTTCTATGTCCCTTTATTCATATCACTATGAATTGAATATTTTTGCGAACCCGAGAATGTGGATATTTCCACACTACGTTTGCGATTGTAGGATCAGGTGTGAAGTGCGAGACCCAGGACTCATCTCCTGTGACAATACCAATCAGAAACGCATTTTCCGCCTGGTTGTACCGCTGCATATGTTGCAGACAGCACGCCGTTCTGTTATCGGTCTGTTCTGGTGTCAGACTTTTTGGAATCTAACACGAACAGATTCTGCGGTGTCCAAGCTTTTCATGCACCATATCCCATGCAGATCCATAGGATATGTGAACGTTTCACTTAGTTCTTTCAAGGAAGTGCGACGGCTTTCTCTGATTGTGTTGTTAATGTCCTCGATAATGTCTGGTGTTGCCGCTGACGCAGTCTGCCCGGAATGCTGTTTATCGTCAAAGCTAACTCTTCATTATCGGAACATTTTACAAAATTTGCACACATTGGAATAGTCCAAACAGTCGACACCGTAAACTTCTACCATCTCGTCATGAATTTCGACGTGTTTCTTATCTTCTGTAAAAATAAACCATATAACAGCTCGCTGTTCTCCCATTGTAGACGATGTGATAGCGGCGTCATTTGTAAAACGACCGGTCAACACGCAGTGCGCGTGCGCAGGAACAGTTCCTGTTATGCAATGTCTGTGCATGTACTCAGGCTTCTTTTTGGCTATGTTAACTTTTACACAGCGGTTATATATTTCCTCCGTTAAAAAATAAATGGGGTTACTTTCTGATATCCTCTCGAAATTTTTCTTATTGGTTGACGTCGCTGTATATACACTGAACGATCAATTTATTAGAGACACTCCGTCAATAGCGTGTTGCACCTCCTTTAGCAGCGAGAATGCCTAAATACGTGCTGGCATGAATTCAACAAGGTATTGAAATCGTTGCGGAGGAATAGCACCCAAGGCTGACATCAGACCGTCCCGTAATTGGTACAGGTTGGACGGTAGTGTTGAATGGTTCTCTCCACTTCATTCTATAAATGCTAGATCGGGATGAGATCGGGCAACCGAGCTGGCCACTGGAGCAGGTGGAAGTCCGCGTCATGTTCCTCAAACAAGTCCAAAACCATTCGAGCACGGTGACAGGGAGCATTGCCCTGCTGAAACTGGCCGCCACCACCAGGGAACACAGTCATCATGAACGGGTGCACCTGATCGGCAACAATGTTCAGCTCGTGTGTCGCATTCAGAGATGTGTCTACGGATATCAGAGGACCCAGTGTATCACAAGAGAAGACACCTCAGACCAGCACTCCTGCTCCACCCGCCAGTACTGTTGTCTGCTGACAGGATGGGCCCATGGCGTCGTGCTGTCTGCGCCAGATGCGCAGACTGCCGGCCGCATCATGAAGTAGGAACCGCGATTCGTCGGACCAGGCGACCTTCTTCCACTCATCCAGTGTCCAGTGGCGATGGCTGTGCGCCCATGGCAGGCGCGCTTTCGTTTTTTGCGGTAACGGCGACGTTACCCGTACTGGGCGCCTGTTGTTAAACCCAGCTCGGAGAAAGGTGCGCCGCACCGTGTGCTCCGAAACGGGTTGGGATGCTCGCTCATTGAAATGCGCTGCAATTTGTTGGGCTGTTCCCATCCTGTTGCTGTGGATGATTCGTGCCAGTCGCCGTTGGCCTCGTTCATCCACGGCCCTGTTTCGTCCGGAGTTGTTTTTTTGGAGGTTGTTTTTTGGCATAACTGCCATTCACGGAATACCCTTGACATTGTTGCACGGGAAAACCCGAGGAGGTTGCGGTTTGCGAAATGCTCAACTGCGCCCGTCGACCCAACGCCTCCTGAAGATAAGGCCTGAGCGCGTAAAAGTCATACATTGTTACATCATCATGCGAAGACCTAATTCATTGCTTATTATTGGTAGAAATGCGATTTAACGTGTCTTCGGATGATGATGTAACAATGTGTGACGTTTTCGCGCTCAGGCCTTATCTTTAGGAGGCGTTGGTCGAGCTCCGACGATCATGCCTCCTTCACTACTGCTGCTGACTGCAACTTGTGATCCAATGCATCCCTATTATACACCGCTTCGGCCTGTTCCATTGTTTGGGTGTCACTGGGAGGCCGATCCATTTTCCGTAAGAGGTCTCTCTAATAAATTGAGTATATAGTGGCCTTGAAGGAGATAGAGCTCCAAAGTGTACATATGAATTTTTATTTTATAAAATTTATTTATGTGGAATAGTGGTATATTTTCTTCCTCCGTTGTTATCCTAGTTTCCACAGTTTTGCCTGTCTTATATTCAAGTTTTGATTGAGTAGATTTTGTTCAATCAAACTTTCAATGAACCTGAAGAAGAACACATGTTTTATACGCATAATTTGAATTACAATTTTTAAATCAAATCTCGCCACTCCTGTTCCATTTTTATGTTATCATCCTTTTGTAAAATTTCCAAGCAGCATATTCCAAGAAATAATGCTCTTGAAATATTAACTCACGCATGCATTTAGTATACCGGAATCTGCTTGGCTTAGCTTTATTGTAAGACAAGAGCTCAAATGTTCGATATTCAAATCAACAAACAAATCCGTGTCATGTAAACAAGCGTCAATCGATCAAAGCAGCGATTATGATCGGCTTCATCTCGAATGCTCCCTCCCCCCCACAGCAAACTGATAGCATTTTCACAAGCGACAAAATAAATTAAAAGTACAGATTGTGAAATGGCGATGAGAGAGGGGAAAATGATAAAAAAAAGCTAAAGTAAAACGAAAACAGGCAGTGAGAATGAAGAAAATCGAATAAAATCGAGAAAAAGAAATAAAAGGCGAAATCGAGTTCCTGAAAACGAAAAGTAATGTGACAGAAAATTCTAGCGGAGGAATCAGATAAAGACATCTTCCAGTTTCCATATGCAGTCTGAAGATAAATTAATACTGCAACTCAGTTAATTGTATTTCTGTATTACTTTACTCAGATAGATTCTTTTAAACTGGCGACCTCGTCACGGAATTTTCCGCCTTAACAGATGTCCCAAATCTAGGCGGCCGATATAGCAGCTGCAGTTCTACTGCATCTAGTGCACTGCATTTGCGTCATGTCGGCTAGAATAAAAAAGGACTAACATCATCTGCTTTCCGTCTTACTTATAAGAGGACCACCGCCAATTTTTTCTTTAATCGGGATTCCATGGAATCAAGATAGCAGTTTACCAGACTTTTACCATACATTTCTTTAGAAGGTTTTCACTTTTTATCTAATTAGTATGCTACACTTACTAGCGACGAAAACCGGAATAAAAAAATCTGGAGCTGTTTTCATTTATGAATCAGTTGCGAACAAATAGTTACCAATCCCAAGAAATGGATGAAAACTTGAGGAAGTGTAAAGGAATCGTTCTGAAACTTAATCTATTTCATTTTATCTGTTTATTCAATTAAATTTCTTTTCTTAATATATTTTACTATTCAGTATTCCGTTTATCGGTAAATTTGCTTACCATACGGTGGTAACGTAGTTTTTGTTGAGTTTTTTTCGCGTCGTGAGGGTTTAGCAAACAAGAATTTAAGAAACTCGGCTTTGCAATTACTTCCTCGGTAAACTCCCTCGACGTATATAACTGACTCATCTGGGTAGCTAAGAGCAACTAAAATTGGCAGCAACTCACAAAGAGAGAAAGAAAGGAACCGGAATTCGATGCATGGGGAAGACAGAAGAAGAGTGTCCAGCCTTCAAAATTTCGAAAATAAACGAGGTTGAAGGATCCTTCTATGTTCGAACTGCATTCGCATTAAAATAAAACGAGCTTGCTGCGTGAACTACGTATCTGTTGTACACTCTGCTCGACTCTTTCTCTCGCTTTGAAAACATATTTTTGGGTGGGTTACATCGTAATTTTTCATGGCATCTATAGCTTTATTTTTGTGTCTTTGATATACCCAGTACAGGATGGTCGAAAAGTCTATACCCCTTTGTCACGATAATTGACCTTTTGTCATTATCGTGATTATTGGACGCATCATCCGTCCGCTGATTGGTTGAGGCGGCGTGAGGAGATTTTAAAACAAAAAAGAACAGGAAGAGCGGGACTTTATCCGTTAAGAGAGAGGAGCATAAAAAGACGATAGAGAAGGAGGAGCAAGCAAGGTGTTAGCGAGAAAGAGTATGGTTCGCATAGGGAAGACCAGCCGACGTTGCTGGATTCAACAGTAGATGTTATTAATAGTGCATTGGACTGTGTGAACTATGAGTCAGCGGAAAGCAATGGCGGAGCATCAGAAACGAACCAGGAGGAATGTAGGCAGCAGGGCAGATAAGTGAATGCCATTCTTTTACCGGAGCTTTAAATGGTGCAAAGAAACTTGCGTACTTGTAGTCGAGAGTGGCAAAATGACTACGGGTGTAAGTACGACATCTTTCTTTCGGAGCATCGAACTTTCTTTATTATTATTATTATTATTATTATTATTATTATTATTATTATTATTATTATGACACTCACAATGGAGTAATACAAGAAGTAATACATAAAAGTACAAGAGGCCAGTCAAAACCAATATATCAGATAATACAAACAATAAAAATTACTGTGTGTTTATATAATAAGTTCTAACACTACGGGTAAATTGAGCACAAGACCTAGAACATTGGGGTAATGCACATTGAAAGACACGGCAACGAATATCATACGGGAGCTCATTCCAATAGGTAATGGCTCTGTATGGTAAACAATTAATTTTAAAGGAGGATAGACTGTAGGGAATTTCAAATTTGTACCTTCTAGTAGATCGTATACTGTCATCATTCTTTAGCCAGTCTTTGACGAGAACCGCTGGATGGTTTTCGTATCGTATGGCATTGGCTAGTTCTGAGATCAGGGCGACCTTACATATTGTCACAAATGTTGGTATTCTGAAATGTAGACAGGTTTGTGTAATAGAGTCAAGTCTGTTAAGTTTAAAGGCAGTCCGTATTATTCTGTTGTAAGCAACGGTCATTCTATTAAAGTTAGCTTGAGATGTTAAAGACCAAAAGACAGCAGCATACGCCACCTTGGGGACAATGACCGTAGTTGTAAATTGGCACAGTTGGTTAATAGTTAAAAAGGTTCTCAGCCTTCTAACAAGATGATTTTTACGACAAAGGGAAGTTATGAGACGGTTGATCAGTTCGTTGAACTTAAGGTTTGAATCAAAAATTATACCTAATATCTTGATTGTACTATCAATCTGTACGCCCTTACCACATATTAATATCTTTGTTTTTGAACTATTGTCTAGAAACTGTGTCAAAAGTTTTTGACATATCCGTCTGCGCGATTATAAAGTTCTTTCGTAGGTCATAGGCTTCTATAGCCTGAAGATATATCTGAAGAGGCACCCAGGTGACTTTTCGACCGGGTCTACTTCCACATTGCTGTTTAGGAATTTTTGTCCAAAGATAATCAATAATGTTATTAAACACCGCCTTCTCTACAATTTTAGCTAAAGGAGACAAAATCGAAATTGGTCGGTAATTTGTTATGTCCCTAGAGTCTCCAGTTTTATAAAGCAGATGAATTTTTGCTGTTGTAGCCCCTTCAGACACAGACCTTAAATTCGATTGTAAAAATTTTGTTTTTACATTTATTATATTGATACTGTTACATTAAACATAACCAGCAGTTTTTTATTTATTAAGATTTTTTATTATCTTTTTACATGTATGGCTATATTTGCTACCGAAATATACATATTTATTAGAGAATCAACAGATTTTATTCATGTCATTTATTTAGTACGAAATTTTACAAAACATAAAAAAATACCGCACTTTTGACAAGGTAAACGTCCAAGATACAAGTTGGAAACATATGTTGCCAAGGTGACTGAAGGGGTTAAGCGCACGAGGAAATTTTCCCTTTCTGACAATAGTAGTACATAGCAGATATATCAATTTTATCCCGGTTCCATTCAGATGTTTGATAATTTTAGCAGTGATATTAAGAGGGTAACTAGGGCCCTTTATCTTGATCTGTTTAATCAAAACAACAAAATCCCAGCCACAAGGAATTAGAGTCTCGGGCGATTGATCATGGCATATGGCTTCACATCCAATTAACATATCTGGTTGAGATATATCCGTAGGATTATTTATCCAGTCTAGATAGTTATTAAAATCGTCTATTGACATAGTATTTGACTGACTTTGACAGTTGGAACGTATAAGGTGCCATATACGGCTCGATTGGGCGTAATTGGCAACAGTTGCTCTCTTCGCATCGCTTATCGCCTTTTTATAATTTTTATTGATCTGTTTATAGTAATTCAAAGATGGAACGTCCCTGAATAACAAACTTTTTATAAGCGTCGATTTTCTCTTTCCATATAGAAGTAATGTTAGTATTCCACCATATTTTATAACTAGCCTCCTTGTTGTTGCGGAATTCCATTCCGGCTTTAAGTCAGCGTTTGTCATTTCTGTATTAATAAATTCTAAAAGTTGATTTACATCATCAAAATTATTGATTTCGTCAAGGTCAACTTTATCAATTTCAGTATGAAATGTTTCACTATTAAAAACCCTATAGCTAGGAACTATTTATATATATATACTGTGGTGTCCGCTTCCAAACTTTCCCGAAGTTCTGCAAGCGACAGAGCGCTCCATTCGCACCATCCAGAGAACAGGCGCTGACACAGATGTATGGGTTCCACGTTGCTGTCAACGGGTTCTATGCAATATCCAGGATCACATTAAAGGACTAAAGGGGTTTCTTAGAGATATCTCTTTTGTATCGGTGGTAATTAATAGTTGCCACTAATAAAGAAACATTCCTTGTTTGTGGAGTGAACTTCGAAAAACTAAAGAGATTGCCTTGACTTTTTGCACATACACTGATATGCTATTACATTATGACCACCTTCAACTTAGAGTAATGAGCTCGCCCTGAGACAAATATACGGCGCAAACATGGCTCGTACCGACGTATATAAATTGTTAGTGAACTGAATTTATGCATGTAGAGTGTTTGGCTGCAGCATGGGAAAAAAATAGATTTATCAGACTTCGACAAAGGATAAATCGTGTTGACCAGGCGCCCCGGAATATCGATCTCGGAAACGGCGCGTTTTGTGGGCTGTTGAAGTGCAGTCATTGTGAGTAGGTATCAAAACTTGTGCACAGTGGAGAAACGGCGATTCGCCGTCTTGCCGTTTGCCGTCTTGATTCCAGAGAGAAGTGAAGACTAGTACGCATTGTTTGCTGTGAACGAAAGGCCAAGGTGACCCAAATCGCTATCAGCTATTTGATGGTGACCCATTTAAGGTGTCTCAGCGCACACTTCAGAATAGCCTTTTGCGTGAGGCCTGCATAAACGTCCCTCCTGATGAGTCCTTGTGGTTATGGCACCCCATCACCAACTGCGCCTACACTGAGTCAGGGAGCACAGCAACTGGACTATAAAGGACTTGAAGAAAGCTGCCTGTTCCAGCAAGTCACGTTTTCTGGTCCATTACGTGAGCGGTCGAGTGCGATACCCTGATTTCCAACAGAAACTGTGACCCCGAATGCACAGTTGGACGGATACGATCTCGCAATGTATGGGAACTGGAGAAATAGCGCATGGAGCCAGATTACCTACCAGACACCTTGTCGAGTCGCATATCCGTGGTTTTACCGAAGCGTGGATGTCGTATTAAACAGGTGGTCATAATGTAATGGCTCATCAATTCAGGATGATATGAAGTTTTTCCAATAAACTTAGACTTAAAGGCTTCAACGGTTAATAGCAAATATCAGTTAACCTTATGGCTGAATGATTATTTTATAAGAGTGCAGCAATTTTGACTAATTCCTAAGATTGGGGAAAAGTTGTTACTCAGATGCCAATATGGTAACGAAATTCGTCTGAAGTGTTTTTTTGATTTGATTCATGTCATTTGACAAGAATATTTGGTTATAAAAAATTCAAAAGATTTGGCCGATGAGGGGCTTCGCGGTTCGGTGTGTGGTCAGTTTTAACACTAATGAAGAATGTGTACATTCAATGGATAAGCGGAATCATTTGGCCAAAAAATTTAGTGGTGAAGTGCTGAAATAGAAGGAATTTATTTTCCTAGAAAGAGATACATTAGCATTGAAAAGTAAAAGACCATTGCCATTGATTAAACAGAATTATTGATTGGCCACTTTTAATTCATTCATATTTAAATTCATATTAAATAAATTATTGTTCGATGATTTTCTTTTTTTTCCTTTATACGAGGTCTGTTCAAAAAATACGTAGACTGTTTGAATTGCGCGGGCCCTGTTGGTCCCAATCAAAATCGCTTGGTGTCGCCATCTTCTGACAGATCCGCTGATTACAAGGCGGTTTTTTGATTGCAAATATCAGTATTGGTTGATTAGCTACGCGGTTGTTTGTGAAGTGTTTTGTTTTCGTTTGGCGGATTTTTAGAATGAGTGACATGAACGAGCAAAGAGTTGCTGTGAAATTTTGTGTTAAACTCGGAAAAACTGCCACTGGAAGAGTGGAAAAGGCCAGAAATGTGGACGAGAGGTGACTGTTGTTTCATCACGACAACGCTCCAGCCCATTCAGCCCTCAGAACTCGAGAGTTTTTGGCCAAACACTCGATCACTGTTCTTCCTCACCCACCCTACTCACCTGACCTCGCTCCTTGTGACTTCTTCTTGTTTCCCAAACTCAAAAGACCTTTGAAAGGAAGGAGATTTGAGACGATTCCCGACATAAAGGCAAATGCGACGAAGGCGCTGAAGGACATCACAAAAGAAGCGTTCCAGGACTGTTTCCAAAAGTGGAAACACCGTTGGGATAAGTGTGTGCGTCGGGGAGGAGAGTACTTTGAAGGGGACCCAGATGTGTAACTTCTGAATAAAGTATATTTTGTTTTATGACGTCAGTCTACGTATTTTTTGAACAGACCTCGTATATTTGCTTGTTTGTATTCTGAATAAATAATTAAAAATATTTTCCTTTTGTAAAACGGGGCATAATCCTGATTTAAATGAAAATCTAGGTTTTTAATAATTTTAAGTATTTATTGCAAGTAACTAAACTATCAGTCTATATTATTACTTTTAATGTTTGTCGCACGAATTTGGCTTGTGAGTATTAAATTTATAAAATGCAAAATGAGAAATTGATGCAAAAAGAAGAGAGATTGGGAAAGAATGAACTGAATTTTTGTATTATGAAGTTGGAGGAAAAAAGAGATTTTTCGGCCATCAAAAAAATATGAATAGGAATTTCAAATTCCGGGTGAATTCTTAAACGAGAGGAATCTTGATGGCATTTTTTCCCTAACATGAAATTGATAACCGTTAAATAGTCTTGGCCATCGTATGAATGAGGAATAATATCTTCTTTCCCTTTCAGATTTTTTGCTGACTTAAAATCTTTCGGTATTTTCGATTTACTTCGATTGGATTTTATCTATAGTTCCCATCTTCCTTCTTTATTTCCCATTTATATTTTTATATCCTTAGCTTTGCTCTGTATTCTCGTCATGGCTCTCCTTCGTCAAAAGAAAGTGTCTAAAGAAAAGTTTGGCGCGGGAAAAACGGTTTTCAGCAAATTGCCAACATAAACGGAAAGCACGTAAAAGTACGAAAGGTAGAAGGAAAAAAATTTGATATCTTTAGGGGTATTGTTTATAAAATGAATAGGTTTACTAAGAATTTTTCATAAATATATAAGCTTCAGCTATAAAGAAAGAAACTAAAAATTACAGGTTTACTGTTTGAAATGAATTTTGTTTCATCTCTCGTTCGGATTAGATATCTTAGACGCAGTATAAACAAACTGGATCAATTCCATACGAATTAAGTTATTGGACTATCCGTTTTGTTCTCACATGGAATTTCTTGGAGAAAACAACAGTACAGTTTACGTTATGTGGCAGTGATATACAGCGGTTGGAGATAATAATGTGAACACCAGTGAAAAGTTACAAAGTTCTAAGAAGTTACCCTTCTTAGAACTGATTCATACAACCCTTGAATCGTCTCTATTGGGATTTTGTACCTCTCTGCAACCAAACAATTTGCCAGTTGTTGAAGAGATGAAGGGGAAGGCAATATGATTCTGAGTTGCCTCTCCAAAACTGACCACACAGGTTCGATTATATTCAAATCTGGCGATTGAGCGGGCCATGGAAGATGCTAGTGCAGTTCGCCATCGTGCTCTTCAAATAAAGATTTCACAATTCTGGCAGTGTGGATGGGTGCATTGTGATCTTGAAAAATGGCGTTGTTGTCAGGGAACAAAATCTGGACCATGGATTAGATCTGGTCGCGTAAGATGTCACACCAAACAATAACGGTCAGATATTTCGCCCACTTAAGGAAGAAATTGGACCAACTGAATAATAAGAAAATAAACCGTCAAGTCCATTACAGATCCGCAACCGTGTTTTACTTTAGGAATGAGACAATATGGACGGTAGACTTTTTGAGGCTTCTCCAAAAGTAAATTCGCCCCGACGTCGAAAATCATGTGAAGGATGATTCATCCGACCATATCGCTATTTAATGGTGTCCAGACTTTATGGTGTTTACAACACCTGACACGGGATTTAGCATTGGTCTCTGTGATGAAAGGTTTTTCAATTGCAGCTCTTCCATGAATATCGCATTTGTGAAGCTCTCTCCGAAATGGGGTATTCAAGGTGAATATTAAGTTCTTCAGTCACTTTGCAGTAGTTATTGGCTGTTTAGACACAATCTCTGTTAGTGCTCGACGGTCCGTATCATTCAGTTTTGTTCTCTGCCCAGTATTCTTTTTCGCCGATGACGTATTACCGTGTTTTTGGTTTGCACTCATTATATTGGAGAGTGTTGCTCTTGAAACGTTCAACAATTTCGCTATTCGGGAAACGGAAGCATATGCTAAACGGGCACCAGCGATCTGCCCACCTTTCAAAGACTGTGAGGTCACGCATTTCAGGCAGCACTTATTTTAAACTGCATCTGAACACAACTTGTAATATACTGAAAGGGGGTGATCGTGGTCTGGTTATCTCACTGATCGGTTCGCTGTTCAGTGAAGTTAAGCAATCGTTGGTGCGGCCAGCCACTGGTTGGTTGACAGCCAATAGCTTGATGGACCATTGCTGCAGACGGCTTCTGGGGCCAGCATCGAGTGACACAGTTTGGTGTGATCCGTGCATTGGGCCAGAACTGGATACCCAGCAGCTGGGGGTGATTGCCACTGGTTGGACCTCACCGGTGGATCTCCATCTTTGTACCCCCCCTTCCCCCCCGTGCTTCGGAGGGCACGTAAAGCCGTTGGTCCCAGCTGCTACTGTCAACTCGTAGCAGTTGTTACTAACATTGTGATGGCACAAAATTCCCTAGTAGAAAATAGGCGCCTGTACCTGACGCAATATACTGAAATGTAACACAGGAGAGATAGAGAACTGATTTCAATACGTGAGACATGCAAATTTCTATGAGCTTTCTCAAACGTCATGATTATTTATTTGGTCGATCCTATTTTGAGCGGGTGCTCATTTTATTATGTCCAACCCCAGTAGGTTCTATAGGAAGTTGCGGCAGTTAAAATTTTTCGATTTTGACCTTCAGCTTCTCTTCGAGATGAAGTTTCTACACCATCTTGTGTTCAATGTGATGTACAATAACTCGCTATCTTATTTTCCATTGTAACAAACTTCTGCGTATCATTGCAAGGGGGATGTTGCATCATATATCTTTGCACAATTTCTATAGCTCTCCGTTATAGGTCGACGGGTTCCAAGCTCTGTTTTAAGGAGCTCAAAGTCTAAAGTTGAGGCGTCTGGAGACTTAATCGGGATGGAGGAAAATGGGATTACCTTGTTTCTGATACTGGTTGAGCTTCTGTACAGTAGAGGCAGGAAATTTCTTGATGGTAAATTGGGTCCATAACCTTCAGTTGGGAATATGCTGAGATGATTTTTAGTAGCCAATCTATGCAACTTGAGCTAACCGCGAGCACAATATGCAACTATAAACATATTCCCTTTGGAAAATTCTCCCTGGATTGGTTGATGAAACTTACCCATCTTTTGGCATCTTTGTTACGGCAGTGATTAGCTCGTGGCTTACTGACGTGATCAAGGTATACCCAAAATCATTTAGGATGACCCCTCTACATTGCCATCTATTATGTGCATGGCTTTTATCGTTCATAAAGTTTTCTGGCTTTGGTGAAGCGTTTCCTTATATGCAGTTCTGCCAGGTGATGACCACAAGCATTATGCTGACACAGTGCCTTTGATATACATGTATTATAGTGAGTGGCCAATTTATTAACTACATCTCTCATAGAAGGATGTGCTGGCTTTATTGTTGTTTGGGGAATGCTTACATGGGAAACGTATAGGCCATGAAAATGCAGACAACATCCTGAACACTAAACCGTATTGGAATATCTAATGGCTGCAATATATGGTTTCTTTTAACATGATAATGCCACATGCCTTCAGGGGGGGGGGGAGTTAATCATTACTTAAGGGCAACAAGTGTATTCCTCCGAGACAAAATTTGAATTATATTTAAGTATAATGTGGATACATACCTGTAATGTAGCCATAGAACACACGATTTTGTAAAAATTTGTTAAATAATGAAATTAGTTAAAAAGCAAATTTGCCATCGGCGTATTACCTAATTCACTTAATTAATTTAGTCGTTCATTCATATCGATCATTCGATTGGAAATATTCTTACCAAATATTCTTTTGCTCTCTTATACTGAGCGACGTTTGTCCCAAGACTTTTTAACAAAAGAAGGGGAGAGATTTAACAAAAGTAGGGTTATCAAAAGAAGGGTTGAATACACTAGTACTTTTCCTGGAAATGACACGGCTGTCGCACGGTGTTCAGTCCGAGGTACAAAAGGGGTTAATTTGCTATTCATTAGCCATTGTATTTCACACTAAAATCCTCCTAGTGTTACGAAATTGCGCGTCAAAAGTCGCTCAGTGTGTACCAGTCATTATACTAAGCTTTTCTCCTTATTATTTTTACACATTATTTTTATTCCTAAATCCAGAACTATCAATGGTCATAAGAAAAATGTAAAATCTAATTCGAAATATACGCTCCACAAGACCTTCATTTCACGTGTGTTACCGTCCCTTCATAAATTGCGAATGGGTGACTTTCATTATCAATTGTTTTTAAGATTTAATTTATTTTTTCTATTTTTTAATCAAAAGGAGTTACTATTTTTAATTATTTATTCAATACCATAGTGTCATCCTTCTCATTGGAGAAAAGTGTGTCAAAGAAATTTTCCTTCTTAAATTACAAGTATGATGAAAAATATAGGCCTCCCGATGCAATTTCTATTAAAATATTTCTCTCAGAACTAGCAGTTAGATTCGAGTCCTCTGAAGTATTACTGTAGAATTGCTCTCGTATATGTATAACCGCCCTCTGATAACCTGACGAATAAGCTTTCTTAGCGAATAGCTATGCTGATAATACCAGAAAGAAATCCCAATGAAAGATGTCATCAAGAATATAGAGAAAGGCGATCCGAAGTCGCC
Organism: Rhysida immarginata; assembly: GCA_023313115.1. Lineage (NCBI taxonomy): Eukaryota > Metazoa > Arthropoda > Chilopoda > Scolopendromorpha > Scolopendridae > Rhysida > Rhysida immarginata. The sequence goes on from JAHWFO010026271.1 coordinate 2,347,703, forward strand.
TTTTATGTTACGGCTACCATGTTTTGGAGGAAGTTAAGTATCAGAATGGTTTAAAAATTTCTACGACCTAATTAAGCAAAACGAAAAGTTTACTTTCATTTTTCTCTACTAAGTAAAGTTTCCCATTTTCTTTTGAAAAGCTATCTCTGTTTCCATCGCTTTTATTTTGCCCGTCCTGAATCGAATCGGAGAACGGAATTATTTAATTCATGATAATTTTACAGATATCTTATTTTTAAATGGTTTCCTTTATAAAGTGTGATATCGTTTATTGGTAAAAAGAGGCTTGGCTAATCTGATCTGATCTACCTACAGACAATCCAAATAGAAAACTTTACTGAAATATTTATCAACTGGTAAAATCCATTTTCAAATTTATTTCATTTTCAGTTTACTTTATCTTTATTTTATCATTTATTTTATTTCTTTATGATTTGCAAAGAAAATTGCACACGAAAGTAAAATCAATTCAGGTGAAACTCATATTTATATTAAACTGATTTACTTAGTAGTTTTTATACAGGGTGAATACAAAAGTCTGAACCCCCCTTTTATTTTTTGAACCGAAGCATATATGTCAATTTTGATGAATCCAATGAATAGGAAGTTGTAAGTGGCCTATCGCATTGTGCACTTTTCATCATCCCAAATATCTAAATTAGGACACATTCAAAATTTATCTCAAAAACCGTAAGGGATAGAGAAAAAAACCCAATTGCAAACTTGTTCAGCATAAAAAAGCAAACAAAACAAAAAAAATCATCCAAATCGGACCAACCAATCACCCACAATCACATGGTGAACAGTTTGTAGCTTACAAGGAAAACTGAATGTTGATATTTCCACCATGTAAAGCATGCAAATCAAAAAATTAACATAAATTACCATACTCACATTCACTTTCATGCGGAAAACAAATAAAAGGCATGTTTCAGCACACAGAAGACAGAACAATTCCAGGATGGCAAGCTACACTGTTCCGGAAATGGTCAACAATGATCTTCTGCTTCAGAGAGGCAAGGAGAAACCTACATGCTGCAGTTAGCTTGTATCGAGACAGATACCCTAACGAACGCCATCCATCTCGTCAAACAATGCGGCACATTATTCAAAGATTCGAGGCTACTGGGAATGCTAATGCAGAACGAGGACGACCAAGGGCACAAGGCGACGAGGATACAACAACACTAGTTCTGGCTGCAGTTGCTGCAAATCCCCACACAAGCAGCAGAGCAATTGCTGCAGATGTTGGGTGCCATCAGAGAACTGTTCTCAACATTCTACACGCACATCATTTTCACCCATACCATATTCATTGTCACCAGGAGTTTACTGCCATTGGATTATGTTGCTAGGGCCGCCTTCTGCAACTGGTTACTTACCTGCCTGGATGGCAATCCAAACTTCATTCATGAGGTGTTGTGGACAGATGAAGCCCAGTTCACCAGGGATGGAGTTATCAACAGGCACAACCGTCATCATTGGGCAGACGAAGACCCACGATGTCTGCGAGAAGCAACTCATTAAGTGAACTGGAGAATCAATGTGTGTGGTGTGGATTGTACAATGACACTGTGGTTGGACCGTATTTTTACGATGGAACACTGACTGCAGAACGCTACCGGGCTGAAATTCTCAACGTGGTAGTCACAGACTTCATTGACAATTTGCCATTGGCCTCGTAACGTGGTTTCAGCATGAGTGAGCTCCTCCACATTACGGGTTGGTCGTTCGCGAACGTCTAAGTGAGATGTTTGGACAACAATGGATTGGCCGAGGAGGACCTGTTCGATGGCCACCTCGCTCCCATGATTTTACACCACTTGACTTTTTCTTGTGGGGATACCTGAAGGACAAGGTTTATGCTACGCAGCCCGCCTCACTGGAGGATCTGGTTCAACGAATTCAGGAATCGTGCCGAGGAGTGACACCAGCCATGCTTGCCGATGTTTTGGCGTCAGTTAGGTTCCGTGCCCAATTGTGTTATGATGCCCACGGTCGTCACATCGAGCATTTTGTTGATTAACTTTTTTTTAAACTGTTTGAAGTAACTTGTTTGTGCAGTGTGACTGTTTGTAAGCTACAAACAGTTCACCACGTGATTGTGGGTGATTGGTTGGTCCGATTTGGATGATTTTTTTTGTTTGTTTTTTTTTATGCTGAACAAGTTTGCAATTGGTTTTTTTTCTCTACCCCTTACGGTTTTTGAGATAAATTTTGAATGTGTCCTAATTTGCATATTTGGGATGATGAAAAGTGCAACATTGGATAGGATGCACCCACAACTTCCTATTCATTGGATTCATCAAAATTGACATATCTGCTTCGGTTCAAAAAATAAAAGGGGGGGTTCAGACTTTTGTATTCACCCTGTATACAGGTGAGCACCAAACTTATTGCAGTATTCTTACACACTGGTGGCTACGATTGAATAAACTCAATGTTTTATGTTTCATTCACTCAATAAACTCTGGTTGTATCACAGATTCGATGTGTTCCTTCCTACTCGGAGCGTTAACGGCAAGCCTGTGTGATCTACAGGAATGCATCACTGAAAGTGCGACTCGATATTGCAAATATGGAGATTCTATATCAATCCATCGTTTACACCTGGAAAAGCCATCCCCAACCGGTCTATGAAAGCATTCGACAGTCCATGGTTAAATAAGGTTACCCCATTGTAGTATTATACTGGTCATTTCCATTGTATCTTTGTAATGGAATAATTCAATCATATCCGTTCCGCTTCAGGACGATTAGTGTAATGACGTTCGGTCTAATGCCGATTGGTCTACTTGCGATTGGTCTAATTGCGATTGGTCTAAATACCGTTTGATCTAAATTCCGATTGGTTTATATCCTGATTTGTCTAACACAACGAAAAATTTCCACTAAAAATGTTTGATTTATTCAAAACCGTTTTTCTTTAAGGAAATAAAATGTATAGTAAGGTAAAATGTGTGTATAGTATACATGGTGAGGCATTTATCTTGAGACAAATGAATATATCGGAAACTAAGCATTGCACGAGAAAATGTGCAAAATCAAAAGTGAATTATTTCGCGGGGGAAATTCGTTAGTTAAAAAATTACCCCCTGCCCTTGTGAGGAGGGCTGGGGGAGGGGGTAACTTTGAAAACTTTGAACCAATATTTTTGAATACACACTCATAGAATCTGTCTCCATAGGACTGCTGACCCCAAAAGTTTACTTGTGCACTAAAAAATTTCGAATTCTTGAAATTCCGACTTCGGATTCTTAAAGACCATCAGAAAAATAGAATAGGAATGTCTGCAGACCCACTCTCTATCTGTTTGTCTTCATCGATAAAATGGGTTCAAAACTTTAAAAGTTCCAACACTTTCAGGGCCTCTATCTCTTAAAAGGTTGGATCAATTGAAAAAACACCAAGAATAAAACATTTCTCGAATATTGTGTAGAATCTGAATATACCATTAGTAGAATAATATGGGTTCCTATTTAGGATTACAAAGTTACCCCCTCCCCCATCCCCCCTCACAAGTGTGTGTGTGGGGGGGGGGGTTATTTTTTAAATAATGAATTTCCCCCGCGAAATAATTCACTTTTGATTTTGGACATTTTCTTCGTACAATGATTAGTTTCCGAGATATTCAGTTCTCTCAATATAAATGCCTCACCCTGTATAGAGGTATTCAGAACAATTACATGTACAGTATATGTGATCCTTGCATCAATATAATTTTTAAAAGTGAATATATGAGTTTCAAAAGTATTTTTTACAGGGTGATTCTAAAATGGTGAATCAAATACCCAGCGCTCTTCTGTGGGCGAAAATGAGCATAAAGTTCCTCATGCAAAATGTCGAAATCCCAACCCTTATACCCCTGAACACCTCGCGTAGTTTATTAAAACCTAGCGAAATTTTGCTATATTCTTCATCGTTCTGAAGAAAATCAAACTTTCGAAGAAAAAATTTCATCGAAAGTTTCCATCGTCACCTTTGCAGAAAATAAACGCGCCGTATTCTTTAACAAAATGCTCTTCGTTCTGGGTAATCCCCAGGTAGTAGTGATTGCGCTCGCTGAATGTGGAACCGTTTTGCAGATTATTATGAAGAATCCTCCATACCGTTGCCTGAGAAACGCCTAACCCACGAGCTACTGTGCGAGTACTCGTCGAAGGGTCCTCGGTCACATTGATCCATGATGATAAAACTTTGCGAGGTTAACAAACTTCGGGAGGTGTTTACGGATATAAGGGTTGAGATTTCTACATTTTGCATGAGGAACTTTATGTTAATATTGACCCACAGAAAGCGCTAGGTACTTTTGATTCACCATTTTAGAATCACCCTGTATAAACAGAGCAAACCTGTTTCCTATGGGCTGAAAAAATGAGAATTTTATACATGCACTCATTGTCAAAAAAAGTTGCACTCAGGAGGAATCGTCAGATGGAAATGATATTTGAAAGGAAGTTAGTACTCATCAACAACAACAGATGATTAAACAATGAGCATAGGCATGTCAAATTTTATTAGTCAAAATACCAAAATCTAAGATTATGTTATGAGTATATAAAAAGATTTTTCATTTTTAGTTAAGATTTATATATATTTATATTTTATTCATAGCTATTTAGAGAATTTAGCAGTTTATATATGATGTTATTTATTCTTTTGGGATCCAGTCTCCGTAAAACAGCCCCCTACACACAAACTTAAGAGTGCAAAGAGGACAAAACCCCCAAAATGAAGCCTCAATTTATATACCATTTTTAATATAAATCATGATAACGCTTATTTTTATGTCTGTCGTTTTTTTATAATTTCAGATTAGAGTTTTATCAAGTTATCCATAAATTTACTAATTTATTTTTGGTTACTTTTTACAATTTTTTATCCTAAGATTAATTTATTGAACCAGTTAATCAGCGATCGTACTGGTGAAAAAAATTAATTTTCGTCAAAGAAAAATTGTTCAAAGAGTGCTCTGGATAATATACACATTCACTATCTATTTCATTTACAAAAATAATTTTTTTAATCGTTTTAGTCTCCTTTTAGGCCAATCGAGAATTAGACCAATTGTAATTTAGACCAATCGAGATTTAGACCAATCGCAATTTAGACTGTGACTAGTAGTCAGTGTTATTAATTTTGAGTGCATTTATTACGTTTTATTCACCCATGGTAAAATAATAATTAATTTTGTTTTTGTAGTGAAATTTTGTAAAGTTTTTCAGTTGATGCATTGTCTGCAATAATGACTACCATCGCATATACCAAATTGGTCGATGTAGCGCTTATTCCTAATATCAGTGCATCAGTTCTGAAGTAACATCAAAAGTTGTTGGACCTGCGGATCCGTCGATATCGGGGGATGAAAGCATCCACGGATCAGGTGCTGTTGAAGACGTGGGCGATACCATAATGTAAACGTTTATAGGTGGAATGAATGCGATTCAGATGTAAGGATATTGCGATGGAACGTAACAGAATCAAGATCTTTGCGCTCCTTCGCGCGAGACACAACAAGTCTGACATCGCTAAGCAGCTCAACGTCAGCCGGATGACTGCCCACAGTGTCGCAGAGAGGCTGAGGAAAGGGAAAGGCCCCGAAGATCGCTCACGTGCAGGCAAACCTCACGTTATCAACCGTGTGGGTGTCAGAAAAGCCTTCGAAGGTGACCCGACTCTCAAAATGACACAGTTCGCAAAGAAAAAGATTTCTGTGGCCACGATGTCCAGAGCCATCAAGGAAGACGGTGGAAAGAGTTTGAGGCGCGTGGGAAGACCTTTGCTGACGGATGGCATGCGAGATAAACGTCGGGAGTACTGTTGTCGCCTTTTCAACGACTTGAAGAGCCATGGCAATCGCATTGTCATATTTTCTGATGAAAAACTTTCACGGTCGACACAGTCGTTAACAAGCAGAACGACTGCGTGATCAACTTCAGCCAGGACATCTCTGAGGTCCGCTACGTGACTACAACCAACCACCCGGCCTCAGTGATGATGCTCGGCGTCGTGGCGTCGGATGGCATGTAAATGCCGCCAATCTGGTCCCCGACCGGTTATAGGCTTACCGCGGCCGACTACAAGGACATCTTGACCAAAAACGTTCTGCCGAGGCTGAAAAAGGTGACGAGGAATGCGGACTACGTCATTCAACAGGCCCACAGTGCCAAGACCGTTCAAGAGTGGTTAGAGTCAAACATAAACTTCTGGTCGAAGGACTTTTGGCCTCCTCAGTCGCCCGACCTCAACCCTCTTCTGCAGCGTGTGGGCGCATATCGAGAGCAAGGCCTGCAAGATCCATCACAGCAACGTCGACCAGCTGAAAGCATCTGTGAACCGCGTGTGGACCGCCATGATGAAAGACTACATCCGTAACGTTTGCCGAGCCTTTAGACCGCGCCTAGAGCGTGTGGTTAATATGCACTGTTACACACTAATATCAATTCTGACAATAAAAACCGTGTCTATCTGCATCATACACGTAGTTATGTGATTTTTGCGAGGGTCCTCACATGCGTAACAGAACTTTTGCAAAACCCGGTAAACGACTTGATATCTTTTTTATGCTGCTGGTCACAAAGAGATGAGTTGGACAGGATCAAGGATGGGCCTTTAGACTATTAGAACACAGAAATATTTCTATTCATCTCAGAATTGTGTAAGATTTTATGGATTTAAGCAGCGGTTCAAGGCAACTTCAAAGACGAATTTCTTATTTTGGGACGTCAAAGTTGAATCTATCTCTAGTGTATTGTATTATCGCTATCTAGAAGTCTTAATGCAAAGATGCAGTGATGTTGGGCATTGTACTACAGTATTACTCTGTAGGAATTTCAGATATCGTTAAGCGAGTTCGTTTTAAGAAGCATGTAACAGAAAATGACTATGTGTCATTTAATTGGCACTCATCAAATGGAATCCGTTATGGCCTTGTACGGATCCATGTAAGGATACTTGTCCTCAACACTCTTAGAAACAAACACAACGCAATTAATGCAATATTTAGTCTGGTTAACGCTTCCTTATAAAAGTACCAAAGAATGAATTATACGGAGACAGGACACTGAGACATTTCTCTACGAATTCCTTGACTGACCCATGTTAATTGGAATTATTGTCTTGTTTTTCTTTGCTAAATAATGCGATTGTAGATTAGTGTAAGAGGATATTTTCCTCTCATGTATTATGTGTCACATTTGTATGTTCTTGTGAACATTGACACGGGAAACCAGCATTAATGAACTGTTGTTCGACTGCAATGTAAGCGCGATTAAGTATGTACCTACGCAACTTACTTATAGGTTTATAAATATTTTGGCTTAAGGTGGCTTAACAAGTTAATATTAGCTGTTCATTATTATTATGTATATTAAATGATTCTAATTAGTTTTGTTATCTGCTCTTTTAGATATTCTGTGAAGCAATCAGTTGTTTTCTCATAATGAGTGCTGATCTACTCGTCAACTGAATAACTGAGTCATTCTTTTGGGCTTGACATTTTGCGTTAAGATTCGTGTTTCAATGTGGCAATTATAGGAGAATTGTTGCTCATGCATCGTGCACCCTTTTTGTGCAGAGTGTCGATAGTTAAACATAGCGGTACTTTTTGTGTTGTGCAGGTAGCATTTGTGGAGCTCCTACAGCCTGTAGTGCTGTACCTGCCCTTAATTATTAATGTTGAAGTGTAATAGTATTTGCAGTTGTGGGCCCCTTAGTCAGTCACTTAGATGTTGTCAATTAAAGACAATATCCTTGATTGTGAATCAATACCTGAACAATTGCTTAGTGTAATGAGCCGTTTGCTAATTGTCCTAAGTTGTCTGTGCAGAAACTAAAACCCCGTAAATTATTCCTCTTAATTTGTAACTTACAACTTCCCCGTATTCTTTTATTGTAAAAGTTAATTAAATCAATTTTTCTCTAGTTTTTGCCATTTCAGTTGTCAGTTATTTCCTCAGATCGAATTATTGGATCCTGGAGATTCTCCTAGCGTGGGAGGTCACAAGAGCAATCAGAATTTAGACCAATCGGCGTTGGACTTATGATTATTAGAGCGATCGTCATAGACCCCTTCCGTCCGTTCTTATGTTTTGTATGGAAGCTAATCCCACAGTTTGTTCCCTATATTTTATTCGCCCTATTTAAAGAAATAGACTTACTATATAGAAAGATCTGAGCTAACCTGTAGCGAAATTGAAGGGAATTAAAGTAGCGTGAATTTAATATCAAAACACTCTTCGATTATCTTGGTCGATTCTAAAACCGCATAATTAATTCCTAAACAGTGCTCAAATGCATGTTGCTTTGATCAAATGCTTAGACTGCAATCTGGTCACTCTTTAGTTTGTTGTGTTGAAATGCAATCTCAGTTGGTAGAATGAATGAAACAAATAAAGGAAAAAAGACTGGGAAAAATAGAAAATAAAATGGATCCTGAAAGGACAGCAAAAGTGCTGAGCCAACATGTATGTCATTAAAATTGGATCAAGGAAACTGCTGACCAGCAATTTAGAAAGAAAAGGTTAGGTAATAAGAAAAGAATCGTGGATTATAAGTCTGATACAAAAAAGAAAAAAAATGAGTCAACAAAATTTGAAAGAGATACGGAGATCTAAGGAATTAAATACGGATGAAATGAAATAGGGAGAAACAAAAATTTCTACCTTGCTTCTTCTACGACGAAGGAAATAGAAAAAAAACTTTCAGGAAAATAAAAAGAAAAACCTTACACGTTTACAAAAGTTAGAGAAATAATCGTGTGCGACATCTTGAATTATTAGGGCTCGGATTTTTAGGTGGCCCAGCTAAGCTTTGTTTCTAATCAAAATGTGACAAAACAAACTTTAGACTTCTCAATAAGTATCGAGGATCTCGTAAAAACAATTTTACCTCCACCTTTACCAAAGAACTCCACCTTTTTTCTCCTTTCTCCACTTTTTCTCACCTTTTCTTGGAAAATAAGCAGTTGTGTTCTGAAAGTTAAAGATAGCGTTCGCTCTAAAAGTCGCAAATTTTGTGAAAATTATTAACAAAAAATGTTTGTCGTTATGAAATCCTTCATAAATAAATGCTAAAGAAAACATTTACAAAGCCAGAATTTCTCAGAACAACCAATTAGAACGCTGCCTGCAAACTTGTTCATACAAGCTGCTTGCAACAAGTGGAAGCTAATTTTCTTAATTTTCTTAATTTGAATGTTTATCGAATGTTTATCTTTAATGGCCGCCAGTGAGCTTTTTGATGAATGTCCTCAAGAATCTAGATGGATTCGCCAAAGAGAAGCCTAAGCAAAAATCCTGGCCTTCTTATTGTATAAGAGCATTCTTGTCCATAACAGAGAGCTTCATAATCGGAAACCTCATAATCATAAAATATTACTCTTTCTTTTTATAATAAATAATCATTTCAATTATCTATGGTGTTTGTTTGCATGTTTGTTTTTTATGTTTTTACAAGATAAACAAAAATTTTATATAGAATGACTGAATGTCAAATCCTCGGAAGGGAAGTCTCGCTGAAAATTGCGATTCCGAGGATTTAACACGGAGAAGGCGAAGAAAGAGCCACCTCCGACTGGAATGGACCCCTCCGACTGGAATGGACCCGCAGAGGAAAGAGCAATGCAGAAGAAGAAAGACAATTGGAGGATTCACTGCGCAGAATCGGCACAGAATCCTCCAAAGGCAAATAAAAGGAAGATCACGGGCCAGAAACATCAGACAGTAAGTGATGGCCACTCGATGAGAAAGGGAGCCGAAGTCGTTCCAGTTCCAGATGCGAAAGGAGACCATGGACCTCGCAATAGCCATTGTAGAAGCCCTAGGAAACTAAAGGACAGTAAGACAGATGATGATATTTGTTCTTCCTATGTGTTTCCCTCTATTAAGGGTAACAAGTCCGCAGCTGAGGCAAGGAGCGTTTTCCGAGGACGACCAAGGAGCCCTGAACCAAAGGCATACCACGAAAGGTCGCCGACGAACGTCCGCCCGTCGCCCCGAAGATACCCGCCATCCCCGACGAGGTACAGAGAAGCGCTCACGCAGGGCCCGACAGAAATCCCAGACTTCCAAATCTGGACCTCCACAAAGCGGTAAGCTCGATTGGATAGTGAGTAATAATTAGACTTTAGTGGAACTGAGGACATTTTAATTGAGTGTGCTTCCAATCCTCATGATATATGCGTTGCGCCGCCTGGCCCCTTCTCCGGAGACGGAGTAGAGACGAGGATATCCGAGGAAGGAGAGGATCTTATCGTGACCCTTTCTAGACCTTCATCCGAAAGCCTAAACAACGGAGTGTTAGGCTCGTCACCTAATTCTACCCCACGCTCGAGGACGTCTAGTATAGGAGCCATACGCCCTTCGAAGCAAGCCCCTTCGTTTATTCTCCCGTGGGAAGTGGAGGCAGTCGAAGTGATCGTCCCCTTCGCTGACATAGCCGGTTTCGCGCTGGGCCAACACTACTAGACAGAAGGCTTGCGCACAGAAACGTCATACATTGTTGCAGCGCACGAAAGCGGCTATTGTTAATATTATTTCTGCCAATAATAACCTCTATATTTGGCCGTTTGATCATGACGTAACAATGTAAGAGGTTTCTGTGCGCAGGCCTTCTGTCTAGGTGGTGTTGGCTGGGAATCCCCTAGTGAATGTCCAAGCTTGGACTCGGGACCATCCTCTTCTGGTACTGTGAATATTGATTAGGACTTAAAACTCTAATTAGTGAATATTAGTTTCTTAAACACTTACCTTGGTTTGGCATGTAATTAACCCATGATTCTATTCCAAACAGTTCTCCCGCCACGGTCGATTTACCTTAATAGGTTGCCGCCTTCCGAGTTTGCGGGACCTACTGCGCTGGCCACTCCCTCTTCGTTATTTGGACGCCATTGCTCAAATATGTACCTCAGTCAACGCTACACACCCATTCTCGGCCCACGACTTCGCTAGTCTTGGAATTAACTTCAGTGGCAGTCAAGATTCTACCCACATATTAGAAGATACAGCCAACGAGTTGGACTGATGCCGTTTCACATTTCAATATTTATTGAATTGTAATCTTTCTAATTTCAATCGAATCATAAAATTCCAAGAGAATTTAATTAAAATTGTTCATACAATTTCACTCTCCGTTTGCTCTGTTCTTTTTACGAAAAATCCTTGACACTGAACTTATCAGTTCTGATCATTCAAAAGTTTAAAAGCACACTAAATATTCAAATTAGCAAATGGCATAACATAAAAAACATCGAGAAGCGAAGAACTTTACACATACGAGATCTGTTCAAAAAATAACCGAACTCTTTTAATTACGCGACAACGAACTATTTACAAGTTTTTACATGTTGTTTAGTTTCCGAATTATTGCCATTTGAATGAAACGTGTTTCAGTGTTCGTGGCTATTTTGCAATCTCCGATTTACGAGAGCAATGATGCAACGTGAAATTTTGCGTGAAACTGGGGAAAATATTCACGGAAACGCAAAAAGAGACCACTGTTGTGGCAAGACAACTAATGAAAACTTCATCATGACGATGCGCCTGCCCGCTCAGCATTATTAATTCGCCAATTTTGTGCCAAAAATCCTCCCCCAGCCTCCCTACTCCCCAGACCTAGCTGCCTGCGACTTTTTCTTGTTTCCAGAATTAAAGCAACTGGTAACGATGTGTCATGCATGAATATAGCGTGTAATTAAAGATAGTAGAAACTGGTTTTGGTAGCACGTGTTTTATAATATCTTCGTTGAGTTAAGTGTGGCTCCCATTGAAAATTTAAACCTGTTTTTTCAGAAACTTTTTCACTGAATCTTATTAAATTGACTAAGTAACTAACATTTTGCTATTTGAGATGGTGTATTTAATACTATGTAACTATAGTGTGGCTCTTTATAATATATGAAAAACCGGAATGTGGCTCTTTGTAATATATGAAAATCCAGAATGCGGCTCTCATTGATCACAACCGTGCCCACCCCTGTAATATAGCAAACAATTCGTAACGATGTGTCATGCATGAACATAACGTGTAATTAATGATGTTTGAAATTGGTTTAGTAGTAAGTGTTCTAATTGTATCATTAATGGTACCATTGGGAGGTATTCTATTGGTACCATTACGGTATCATTGGTTTTTTCACTGCTAAGATATGGCATGCAATATACCTAACTCCTGACCAGTTATTAGGCCTATTGTTATCCATAGTTAATTGCTTTCCACAGTAAACTGCTATTAGGCCTAACATTATCACTAGCTAACTTTTGTTAGACATTGTCAATCAATGTGACCGTTCCTAGCATAATTATGCTATTTTAGCATAAAATAAGGCCTTCAGCATAAAGTCTAGCATAATGAAATGTTTGGCATATTTCTGGCATAATTTATAAAATTGATGTATAAGTAGAAACAAAGTTTGTTTTGTACGAATAAAAATAAGTTTCTTTCGTATATTGACAGTTTCGTTTAAGTTCTTCACTCAAACTTTCTCTTTAAACAACAACACAACACGTTTTTTTAAAAACTATCAATTTTTAAACACAACTTACGAGCTCAGCTTTCTACGGCTTCTACAGCTTTCTACAGATTAAGGTAGGATTATGTTTTTCAACAATGATTTGAGGTTGCAACCGATTTTGCAGTGTTGGATTCTGATTAATCTAGTATGCAGCCTATGTATTGTTAAGCAGTGTTCTATGATTGTTCTATGTATTCTTTAATGTTCTATGATTGTTCAAATTTTTTTAAAAAAATCTTTAAAATTTAAGTGTTCAAATCTTTAAAAAATTTTACGAAATGCTTGAAGTATTTTGCTTATCAGTATGCATATTGAACTGGTTCAAGACCTGCTCTTAATTTTTTAGATGTAATTACTCGTGTTTACGGTTGTACTTTCTTTCTATCCCATTTGGGAGTTGAGTTGAGACAAATTAAAACTTCTTTTTTTAAATCCGCCTGTAGATGGCTCTCAAAATTGAAATGAAATGTGTTGTTTTTCAGTTCTTTTTAAAAATAATATGGCATAATTCTGTAACAATTTTCCATTAAAACCGCATAATCTAGCACAATTGAAGTCAAAAGAATTTAGCATGATCTGGCATAATTTCTTTCAAAATCTGGTACATCGAATTTTCTGAAAACGGTCACACTGTTGTCAATAGCTAATTGCTAGTAGCTATTCATTTGCTTCAACAGTAGATGATTACGTATAAAAGGATTAGCAATGGAAAATGAAAAAATAATAGATGCTTACACAGAATGCTTCAACAACTGACGCTCACTTCGTTTAACATTATATAGAATCCCTAGAAAGAACTTTTATTTGTTCGAATATATAAAGAAATACAACCCTTTTCTTTTAACATTTTAATTCTTCAATTTTATTCGTTTAAATTTTCTTTTATTTAGGAATTTACAATTCAGTTTTTTTTATTTACGTAGTTTTTTTCAAGTGTTTTAAAATGCAAATTAGTTCTAGGTATCCTTGGCTAATGTCTCGATGCTGTAACGCAAAAAAAGTGCTCCTTTTTTTGTGGTTTTTTTTTTGTTGTACTACCAAACGGAACTTACTTTCTGAACGTACCTCATATATTGCATGTCTTCTTAATTAATGAATTTTAATGATTTTCTATTTTTAACAGTTTTTATTATTTGATTGAGAAAATAAAAATAGTTTATTTTCAATATTAAAACCATGAATCCTCAACGTTTCATTCATAGTTAAAAGTTATTGTCTACTACTAAGAAAATTCTCTGAGAGCAATCTGTTCATAGTAAAAATATTTCTTCTAATAATGAATTGTATTTAAGATATTTAGAATCTTATAAAGAATATATCAATATTTGATGTAAGCAACGGTAAATATTAACAAGTGGCAATATCAAGCCATTACCTTCGAATTAATCTGAATTATCTCAAAGTAAGTTTTTAATAAATGATACAAGTATATAAAAATGATTTCAGAAAATTACTATTGCAGATAAATTATTTGCAAAATATCGTTACAGTTGATTAATTGTACTTAGAAATTACATTTTAAGCCGTTATCAATAAGCATATTTTTATCTTACAATTGGATCTATTCAATAGATGATAAAATAAACCACTAAGTAAGCTCTAAATAGATTTTAGAAAGTAAAACGTTATTTTTCAAATATCAAATCAGCATTTTTAAGGTTCGAACACGAACATGAATATTTTCTTTCTTATATGCCACCAGTTCGCCGTGTGTTCGAAATAAAAATGAAAAAAAAGAAAAATTTAACTGAATTTATGTTAGATTTCTTCGAGTTAAATTGCTGGTGTACGTGACTAAACTGAAAAAGTTCCAGTATCACTTCAAATGTAGTAAAGGGGACGGAGCGTGTACAGAAAACGAAAACACAACGAGTGCGATAGAAGTGATTCAGAATACCCGTTTTATAAATAATGAAACTGGCAAATAAATGGATAAGGAATTTTAGCAAAAAGAAAAATCAGATGGTCATAATTTTTTATTGCTCAAAAAATCAATCAAAACGTCTTTTTGCTGTCTTATGAATTGTGAAAACCAATAATTCTTAGAATTTAAAGATCCATCGCCTTACAGTTCAATAGCTTGAAATTTCTGCAAGAAAAGAAAGATCATATAGTTCATACAGTTCATAAGATGTTCTGGCAAGAAATATGAAATCAACGTGTGCAAGCAATCTTATAATTTTGAAATTCTTTTAGTCGTTATTCCTAAATTTCTCAATAGACTTCAATGAATCTTATAAGTGCAGTTTTATAAATTTCATCTAATATTCATATTGGCCATTATAATAATATCATAGGTATTCTCAAAAATAATTGTTGAGTGTTTCTTTTTGTAATAATTGAGATAATTATCATCTGACTGTGTTGAAAATTTGATATTTATTTTACAGAAGTTTTTTTTATCTAGTTTCGGTCCTATAAGAGAATTTGTCACTCAACTAAGAGGGTGAAAAATTTGCAGATTTCCAGAACTTCACCAAAATTTCGAAATTGTCACATACAGGGTATTGCAGAAATATACGGGACAGTACTGCTGGGTAGCCTCTCCTCTCGCTTCAGGGGCCACTTCATAAAATGATAATTGGGAAATTTTATTTTGTTAACCCATTTACGCCAAAATTGGTAAAAATGGAAATTGAGACTTCATATCTTAAATTTATATTCTGTAGCATGTAAAGACATAAAAAATAATTTACAAAGACATAAATACCATTACATCTATGGACGACAGCATATAATTTTAAATAAAATCTATGTTTGGAATCGCTAGGCAACGAGCAGGAACTGACGTCACTACTAATTTTTCTTGTTAAGTAAATTAAAAGTAAAAATTAAAAATTAAAATTAAATTATCATGTAGCATGTTTAATTTTTAAGTATCATGAAATAATTGGCTATTTATTGGACTGCTTTTTCATTTCATCGAAATTTTTATTGTGAACTTTTCGGACTTTACGGACCTTAATTTCAAAATTCAAATTTTTCAAGAACTTCAAAATTCAAACTTTTTCATCGTTATCATTTCTTATTGTCACCTTTTCAACAAGTGCCGAGTCAACGATGAAGTCCGTTTCTACGAGGTGTGAAAATTATTGCCAGGACAGTTGACTTGAGATTACTTGGACTGTTATTTAGCAATCTTTTAAATTTTATTAGTTTTAAGTCCCTTTTTAATTATATGCTTGTAATTTTTTTATGTCTTTGTAAATTATTTTTTATGTCTTTACATGCTACAGAATATAAATTCAAGATATGAAGCCTCAATTTCCATTTTTACCAATTTCGCCGTAAATGGGTTAACAAAATAAAATTTCCCAACTATCATTTTTTGAAGCGGCCCCTGAAGCAAGAGGATAGGCTACCCAACAGTACTGTCCTGTATATTTTTGCAACACTCTTTACACAAATGACATAAACTCTTATAAAATACTATATACAGTGTATTAAATTTTTTGACTCTCACTCCATACCGTCCTCAGTTTCTTCCGGGATGATAACGTCTATCTGGCTTGTCGTCTACCCTCTAGAGCAGGGGTGACCAACCTGCGGCCCGCGGGCCAAATGCGGCCCTCCAAAGGAATTTATGCGGCCCGCGAAATTAACTATTTACCGTAAAATTTATTAACAAGTAAGATTGTACGTGGTTGGTTGGTTTGTTTGGTATTAAAGTCCTTTTCAACTGCCATGGTCATTTCAGGACGGCGTTATAGGGGCCGCAAATTTTGCCTCGCAAGGGTTCTTTAACGTGCAGCTGGTAAACGACTACACGGGACCAACGGCTTTACTTCTCTTCCGAAGGAAGTGCGTGGTCTCAGGATTTTCGCCCTGAAAAAATCCTGGTCGTCCTCGGCCGGGTCGAACCCGCATCCTCGGGCATCAGAGGCGATCACGCAACCATTGAGCCACCGAGGCCGATGATTGTACTTGGTTAACGCTTCATAAAATATTTGAATGTATTTGAATTACAAATTGTTGGCCCCCTGAAAACCTTCAGAAATTTATCTTGGTCCGAGACAAAAAAAGGTTGGTCACCCCTGCTCTAGAGCAAGCGACATATTGTTGTCCATGCGAAAAGGGTGAAATTTTTAAGTTTATGATAACTAGACTATTAAGGGAAAACTTTTGGATATGAATGCCGAATCCGGGATAATCAACGAGAACACTTTTGATACTAACAATCCTCTTTGATTTCCTATCCTGGAAAATATTATTTTTAATATTTAGAAAAAAAAAAGATCTTTCTATTGTAAGCAGATTTCTAGGCTACATATTTATATATTAATACTAACACTGTTAAAAGACAAGAAACGGAACCATATCTCAGCCTGATTCAAAGGGAACTTTTATTAATGGTTTTATTAATTAACCCATTTCAGATCTATCTTTTTCAAACAATTTGCTCTTCTGTTCACCATTTGCCTTTACTAATAATAAAGAAAGTTTCCCATTTTTTCTAGTGTCCTTTAATCTTCCTGATTGCAGTTTTTAAGATTTTTAATAAAAAGGGTATTTCTTGGATGACATAATAAGCATAAACATAAGATACATTTCAGTAGCTTAAATTGAAGCAATTATTAAATACTGGAGCTTTGCTCCAATATCAGGTAATTAATTAAGATCGAAAATCGAAAGGAAAAAATCCGCTAATTCGCTATCTGGGATCGAACCAGGGACCACAAGCATCGGGCTTGTTGCCTCTTCCACCAACCAGGTCGCAAAAGTTTTTCTTCTTAATTAAGTAGCTGAAATTCTCAGTCTTAAAATTTCAGACTTTCACTTAACCGAAGCACAGATCTTCAAGAAGCATTGATAATTTTCTTAAATCTGCTTCAATCCATTGCTTTCTTCAGAAGTTTTCACAAGCATAGCCAATGATTAGAGAAAGCCCATCCATGTGCTCCAAATGTAACGGCCGCATCGAAAGTGGGGTCGCCGTATCCCTACTGATTGCATTTAACATTTGCTTTTTTCTAATTAAATCATTATGTTTATAACTTTCAAATCGTTGAAAATTTTTCCATTATCATTGTTATTTTTTTAAAGGGATCAGTTGGATTGCCAAAAAATGGGCAAATGGATAATCTTCCTCTAATGCTTGAAGGCTAAGTCCAAGGTAAGGGCACATCAGTTATCACACAATTATGGCAAATCTATTGTGCATGCTGAGAGCACTGAGGCGCTTTGTTTTTAGAGGGCTCTGTTTACAGTTACTATTTTCCTGCTTCTTCACATTTCAGTAGCAAGAAAGCCCATTTAAGCTTAAGTGACAGTAAAACAAAAAGGACTTAACAACATAACGATTGTTATCCAATAAAATCTTCCAGCATTCCAAGAAGGACCTTTAGCTGCGACAAAGCGATCGTCACGTGCGCGTGCCCATGTCAACAATGCTGAAACCGTGCATAGAAATCACGGTCTAGAATACAATGATCCGATAGCTCCATTTGTAGCTCCATTGTTAAAAAGCTCGGTCGCGGCGTACGGCTTAATATTAAAGCAACAAGAGCGCATTGTAGAAAATTTGCCGTGATTTACGGCCATGCACCGAACTCTTTATAAATGGACGCTCACTTCGCTTTACATTATGAAAAAATAACGGTCTAGATCATGGTGCACGGCTGCAAAACACAACAAATTTCCTACAATATACTCTAAATGCTACCATGCGCCGCGACCGAGCTTTTTTGTTATTAACCACTTTTTAACAATGGAGCTTTCGGACCATTGTATTCTAGACCGTGCTAGAAAGTAACAGTGTATTTATTCTTGACGAATCGATTGTCATATGACGAAGCCATTATCTTGATATTCTTTACGGTCAGTGTTTTAGCACATGCAATAGACTTGAACGGGTCCACGAAAAAGCTTGAAAAGTTGATACAGCCGAGCTTGAAGTTGATGGTCAGATTTCTGAAAACAGAACTTGAAAAAGTTAATCCGTTTTCAAGTTATCGTGCAAATGGGGGCCACATAAACTTGAGACCAAGCGTGCCTGTTTGTAAGTAGCGTTTTGTTAACGCTCCTAATAAAAGTGTGTATTTGCCTATACGGACGGGCACTTGGAAAAAATTTCTCTGTATTCAATCGAGTTAACACTTTGTTATTGTAAATTATGAGAGACATGGTACTGTTGCTTTAATTGGAAACGATGCAATATAGCCTAATTTACTATATTCAGTTACAAATCAGCTGTTTCAAAACAAATTTCTGAAAATAAAATTTATATTTAATATTCGCGTAAAAAGTTGTTCTTACTTTTATTACTTTTAAATTAAAACAAAACCGAATAAAATGGGGCTCTATAAAGGGACCATATACAGAAAGAACTTTTAGCACCTACAGCAAAGTGTTTAAGAAGAGAAAAAAAGAGCAATTAATTAATTACTCATGCACCAATAATGACTAATTAAAGTCGCGTGAAAGCAATTACTGGAGGAAAGAGAAATTACTACAGCAATTGAGGGAGGTGAATGCAATGAAAACGATTCCAAGTGAAGCGTGAAGAGGCGCATCTTCTTTATCCTCGGGGATAACGGGGCTTCGCATACAGCAAAGTGCTACGTCGCCCAGTTTCGAATTAAAAAAGAGTTCTCATTATATAAATTGCTTAATAAAAACCTAAAGATCCCTTTCCTGCTATCAACTTTTACATGACTAGAAACGAATTACATCAGCTGCATTTACTGTGGCTTAGAGAGAACTTTAGTACGTTTTTAAGAGAGTAGAAGAAGTGAAGCAGAAAATGCACTAAAGGCAAAAGGAAATGCGAAGAAAATATTCTCTTCACAGCCGGTAGATTGCACTTGTTTATAGATATGCAGAAACTGACAATAAGACATATAAAGCTTTTTCCAAAATAATCAGACAATTTGCACTTAGAAATACTTCATAAGTATAATATAAAGTCAGAGTATTAATTGATTTTAAAGTCTCTAAAGTGAAATTTTAATACGATTTTTTATTCTTGAAATACAACGAACTATGTAAATCTAAATCTTGTTGTCTCGCAATTTTTTTCCTGCTCATCCTCTCAGAACAAGAAAAAAAATCTTTTCTCTTCACTTTCTCACTTAAGTTTCACTATAGTCAAGCATTTGGTAAAGATGCTTTGTCAGATCGCCTGGCCCAGTTTTAATTTATCAAGTTTCCGCAGTGGAGATGAGACGCATGAAGATGATCCCTGTTCTCGGAGATCAGAGATGGTCGATAGAACGAAACCTTAGTAAGTTGATCCTCGCCAGACCTGTCAGGAACTGGCAAAGAGGTTCGGTGTCTACGAATCTGCAGTATGAATCATCTTCATAGTGTCCGGAGAGCCAGGAAACTGGGTAGATGGGCATCACATAAGCTCTCTCTACTACCAACAAAACGCAATCTTTGATCATCTGCTCTTCACTGATCCAACGTCGTCGGAATCAACTTTTGCTGGAGACGATTATTACTTGCGACGAGAAATGCAGGGTGGTTATAAATTAAGTTCGCCTACTCAGAGCCCTGTAGAGCCTAATGAACCGAATGTGATGCAAATTGAAATGTAAGCTATTCAGACCATGGGGGAGAGAATTCCGGAAAGAAAAAAAATACTGCAAAATTTCATCACCAAGAGATTTTAAGACTAGTTTTATTGCTTTAAACTAGCAAGCAAGGTTTTTGCTTGATTACAGCTTATGTTCAATATATAAGTCCGCCCCCTGCGTCAATGACATGTTGGAAGCGTAGCACAGCATGATCAATTGTTGTATGAAGCGCATCCTGGGTAATGTTTGAGACATGTCGTCTAATGTGGGCTTTCAGCTCAGGCACATTCCGTACGCTTTGTTGATATACCCGGTCTTTGAAATATCCCCAGAGCCAAAAATCGCACGGGTTCTGATCCGGAGAATGTGGAGGCCACGCATCTAGAAAACTTCTAGAGATCACACGATCATCTCAGAAGTTGGCACGAACCAGTTCCTTCACTTGTCGACCAATATGAGGAGGTGCTCTATCTTGCATGAAGATAGTGGTTTCCAAGCATCATCGTTCTCGCAAGGCAGGAATCACATGCTATGCATGAAGTTCACAATATTGTGCACTTGTCACAGAACATCTTCAGGACCTCGTTGTTTCAATTCCTCAAAGAAAAAGGGACCTAGAATAAAATCAGCGGTGATTCCACACGATACAGTCGCGTATTCAGAATGCAATGGCTTTTCATGCACGACATAGTAGAGCGAGATACCCCATATGCGGCAGTTCGGCGTGTTCACCGTTCCTTCTAGGGTGAAATGTGCTTCGTCTGACCATAGAATGTTCCACGGCCACAGGTCATCAACAATCATCTTCGCCAGAAAGCGATAAGCAAATACAGCGCGTGGAGAGGGATCTTGATGTTTTAGCTGTTGTGCCAGATGAATCTTGTATGGGCATGGGATGGACAATTCGCGTGCTGTTGCTCGAGTATTTGTTGCAGAATTGAGAAGAGGGAGCTCTGTCCACCACTGCAACAGCCACGTCCTCAATATCTTCATCTGCTATCTTGCACCGTCCTCTTCCTGGTGCGATAGCCAAATCGCCAGTGGATTCAAATTTCTTTATCATTTTTCGCAACCCAGTATCTGACATGGGTCCTTTTCGTAGTACCTTTAGACGACGATATGCTTGCAATGTAGCTGGAGTGATGCTATAATTCTGGTAAAACAACTTTACCAACAGTACGCGTTCTTTCTTGCTTAAACCATGATCTTTTGTGAAAGCTTTTCACTAAACATAATGTAATGAATGGATCAAGCCATTCCATTCCGGGTATGTTGGTTTTCTAATTTGCATAAACTTTCTGCTAATAAGGCCGATATTGAGAACGAACATATGCTGTAATAAAAAAACCCTTTCCTGCTTGTTTAAAACAATAAAACTAATTTTAAAATCTCCATTGTTATTCCACAGCGCCACATTTCCACCTGGTGGTAAAATTTGCACTAATTTTTTTTCTTTCCGGAATTCTCTCCCTCATGGTCTGATTAGCCTACATTTCAGTTTGCATCACAATCGGTTCATTAGATTGGGCTCTAGAGAGCTCTGAGTAGGTGAACTTAATTTATAACTACCCTGTAGATACTGTATAATAATATTAGACGTTCTTAATCAAAGGTTAGCAAATAATTAATCACCGAAGAACGTCCCTAAACAAGACCTCCTCCGCAAGAATATAATCCTCAGTTTTATGGATTTTGCGAAATCTATAAAATTTAAAAGATATTTTGCTGAACCACATCAATTGCCAAGAAAATTTGTTTCACTTCTTTTCTCTCGGTATTTGATATGATTGAAAACTCAGGAGAAAATGAAAATGCGCATGAGTGTTATCAACCATGATATTTGAATCAAGAATTGGATGTTGCTTACAAATGAGCAATCAGTTTTTCGTTATCTAAAGTGTTTGTTTTATTTGATATTCTATTTCATTTTTGACTACGAAGATTCGTTCTTTAGTCTCTTATCCTGTAGAATGTTACGGAACTTTTGATTTCTATATGTACCATTAAAAACGAAGGCTGTTAGTTAATAGTTTCCTTTCGTGTTATAAATAAATATAGTTAATTCGACACTACTTACTTTATACCGGGTGATTCAGTCAATTTCTGGCCATTTCACTCGA
Source organism: Rhysida immarginata (assembly GCA_023313115.1). NCBI lineage: Eukaryota > Metazoa > Arthropoda > Chilopoda > Scolopendromorpha > Scolopendridae > Rhysida > Rhysida immarginata. Next base: position 2,369,851 of record JAHWFO010026271.1, read on the forward strand.
ATGACGTGCATTAGGGATAAACAATTGAAAGAATATAAGCGCCATATAGAATTTCTAAATAGTTGGAGTTTGTATTGTCGCAACGGTGCTGCATGAAAATCGTATTGTTGAAAAATGGCGCCCGCTTTATCAACAGAGCAGAAATGCAAGGTTGTCGAATGGTATTTCGAGACAAAAGCACCTGTAACCGTGCAAAGAAAGTTCCGGAAGGAGTATAAGTGTCGAGACGCACCAGGCAGGCAAGCAATCATGGATTTTGTCAAGCAATTTCGTGCCACTGGATGTGTTAAAGGCAAGAAAAAAGACGGGAGCGAAGCTCGTGTTCGAACGGCCGAAGTTGTCGAAAATGTTCGCACAAGATTGGTCGATTCCCCTACCAAAAAATCTGTTCGCCGCCTATTCATTTAAGAAGGGCTGTCGTATACCACGACGTGGCGAATTTTGAGAAAGGATTTACACCTGTTCCCGTATAAGATACATGTTTATCAGGAGTTAACAGACACTGGAAGACAGAAGCGACAACTATTTGCGATGGAGTTTGGAGCAGAAATGGAAGCCAATCAGGACATTGAAGACAACCTGTGGGTGTCAGATGAAGCCTTCTTCCATCTGTCAGGTGACGTTAATAAACACAAACGTTCGTTTTTGGGGTTCCCAGCACCCTCATGAGATCCATAAGTCACCTCTTCATCCACGAGAGGTTATGGCTTGGTGCGCGATTTCCAAAAGAGGCATCATTGGTCCGTTCCTTTTTGAGGGCACCGTAACGTCACAGGCTTACCTTAACATGTTGGAAACCTTCTTCATCCCCGAGCTGCGAAGGAGGCGTATATCGCTTCGGCATCAATGGTTTCAACAGGATGGGGCTAGGCCTCACACCACTAATGAAGTGCTAGACTTTCTCAATCAGAAATTCGGAAATCGTGTCATTTCAAACAGGTTTCCAGATCTATTCGGGGGTGGCTTTCAATGGCCCCCTACGAGTCCTGACCTAAACCCATGTGATTTTTATTTCTGGGGGTTCCTTAAAGACAGTGTGTTCACTACAGCACCAAGAACCCTAGACCAGCTGCGACAAAGCATCGTCGACTGTTGCACCCTTGTGGATGCAGAAATCCTGGATAGAGTTATGAACAACTTCACCATTCGGCTGCGAGGAGTTCAAAACGTTCGTGGTGGCCACATTAAGCATATCATCAAGACTTTTCCACGGGAATAAAAACTCCCAACTGCCTAAAATATCATACTGAAATGCTAAGTTTGTAAACATTAATGGGTCAATAAATCATAGTACTGAAATGGTCAGAAATTGACTGAATCACCCTGTATCACTTAGTTATGTTAGTTATGTTACTTGGATAAGACATTTTTGGAAATCGTCCTATGTTATTTGTAGCCCAAATTTGAGCTTATCTTTTTCGTTTTTTATGATTTTGGTAAGTAGTATTAATTTAATTATAAAAGACCTAGTTTTCGCTTTAATTGACCTTTTATGTTTCATCTGGTCATCTTATCAGATTTGTTTGTTTGATTTGTTGTATTTTTTGTTTGTTTAATTTTAACTTTTTTACTAACATATTTTGTTTTACTTTTTTGTTTAAATTGTGCCCATTTGGCCTATCTTGTCCGCTTTTACCATACTGGCCTTGTTGGGCACTGTTGTATGATAAATAAATAAATAAATTTTTCTTCTCGCAATGCGGCCAACGTGTTCAAAGTTTATGGACATAATAGGGACAAGAATAAAATGAAAAAAAAAATTATTAGCTTTTGTAAAAGAAGATGACGTAATACCCTAACCAAACTTCAGCATTAATTGACCGAATGATTCTTCAATTAAGTCATAATTCTAGAATTAGATTTTATTCTAAATCATAAGTACCATTTTCTGAAGTCTTTAGAACCCCTTAGGCGGAAAAAAATGGCTCGGCTCTTGTTTACAGTCGCTTCAATAAACGAAACGTCTCATTTATTGTGACCACGCATTTCACTTTCCATCCGCCAGGAGCCGTTCATATAGTTTACAGCAGTTGGTCCGTCGCTCTTGAACATGAGGCGGAAATAACTTATGAACGTGGCTCTTGTGTCGCTTCTCCAGTTGTAAATCGCGGTTGGTAATTGTGTTTACCGTGCACACAGAAGTCCCTATCTTCTGTGCAATGGCACTTTGTGTTGGTAGGTTACATCCGGTTACGAGAGCCCGAACTTTCCGGACAACGTCCATCAAGAGTACGGCTACTGGATAGTCTCGGATTGGCCTGCTTTTACCCTTAGGAATGACGCCGCTTCTGGTTTTGCCAATGCTATTTTGTACACTAGATAAACCTTTCGTGGAAAATACGAAGACTCGCTTCTTGCATGCTTTCATAATTTCGGAATAGCTGAATTTGACATTGGAAAGGGCTGTTATGTAATCCTCTCAATATCTGTTAATTTTCGGTGGCATAACTCAATGTTTTTAGCTCGCTGTTCGATTACTAACGATTTTAATACCTGCTCTAGCAATACTCCACGTGGCAGTTTACGTGATATGAACGCGCGTACCACATTTCAATATGCTAATTGTTACCATAGATCCCCATACAACCGTCTGTATGTCGATATATCAACGAGATGAACAAAAAAAATCATTGTAGTGCTTTTGTTTTCACAAAGACGACGATCTTCTCACTCAGTGCATAGATCATAAATTGCATCAATATACACGAATTTTTCGGTATATTGCGCTACTATACCTCTATAATTATTGGTGGACGATAATAGGTTCAGGACGATATTTAGGACATGTACCATAGTACCGAAATTGTTTACAGTATTAAAAGATTGGGAATCTGAACATTCTCATAAGGCTTTCCATTGAACATTTACTGCGATCGCTATTTATAGAAAGCGTCATTGCAGGAAACAAAATGTAGTCCTTCATTATCAATCAGAAAACGATAACAAAACACCCAATAGAATCACGTGATATCCGCCATTTAAAAAGTCCTAAAGACACGCACAAGTGACAGAATGAAGTTATGTGGATCGTTTTCAACCACATGTGTCCACTATTGACCGAATTTCTCGCTCGCAGAAATAAAAGCTATCCGTTATGCAGAGACTCAAATCTCTGCAAGCATCTATACAGTCCAAAGGTCTACCACAAGAGTCAATCTTCTTCAGGATAACGCAGTGACGTCTGCTTGCCGCCCACTGAGAAAATCTTCCAAGATATCCTTTCCAAAGTCGGACGGGAAACATTTCAGCGTATAGTCATAACAAATGAGATTTGTTCCCCCGTGACTTTCACATTTTCAGGCAATTGAAGCAGCATCTACGAGTCGCAAATTTCACTCGGACGCTGTTCGTGAATGTTTCCACATCTTGTACGTGCAAGGAATTGAATATTTGATGTCACTTTGAGATAAGTGTCTCATAAGCCGCGGATATAATTTTTAAAGTGTATTGCAATTATATTAATAGGAAAAAATAAAATTTAAGTATATAATAAAATTAGAAGAAGATAGGTTAAAAGAAACAGTTTTTTTACGCTAACATATCAGTCTAACTAACTTCTTCTTAATTAATAAGGTTTTCAAAAATAATAATTCAAGTTTATAATATTTCAAATGTGGGTTTTATTTATATTTTAGGCAAAATAAATTATATGAAATTTTTCAATTGTTTAAGACGATCAGATAATTTTAAAAAATCAGCTTCAAACTTTTTTTTTTGATTCATAAACATGAGAAAACCGTTAAGCTGCTAACATTAACACATCATTATTCAGTGAAGTTCAAAATGATGCGGTCTAATAAGAGAACAAAATTTTTATTTATTTATTAATTTAAACAGTATTATTTCATATAAACTTTGAAGATAATATTAAGTTAATTTTGCATTTTGAATATGTATTCATTATCGGCCTCATTGACTATGGTGAGAGATAAAGAAATATTTTTCCTCTGGCACTGGTAAAGTGTTTTTGGCACACGAAATCAGAAATAGTAATACAATTTTTTTCGCACTTAATTTTTGTTTGGTAAAACATTTTATGTGTCGCTTATAAGGAATTCGATTTATTTTTAGTGATAACTAATTTAAATAAACAATATTTTAAATGATTTCTAATAGAGTATGGGATAATTGATTTCTTAGACTCCAGCCTGGCCTTCTTTCCGGACAATCTCGCTGCTGTCAGTGATGAGCACGGGGAACTTCCACCAGCATGTCTTTATAAGGGAAAACACGTGACAAGGAAGGTGGAGTGCAAGAAAGCTCGCAGATTATATTATTGGACACAAAAGCGGGATGTTCCAGATGGGTAAGAATTCCTGAAGTGGGCCCCCAAATTATTTAGAAAAATTTCCATTTACTAAAAAGTTATAAACAAATACATTTTTTTGATACTTATTGTTTAAAAAATCATATCTCAAGCTAATTTTTTCAAATCTCTTTGAAATTTTAAAGATAACAAGTAAAACTTATATATATCAGAACAATACATAAAAGAACGAGAAAAAAAATTTGTGTAAAAAAAAAGTAAATATTTAATAAAAAAATGAATATTTTTTAATGTTCTCAATCGATTTCAACAATTTTGTATTTATTAACGACTTAGAATTTGAAAAAAAATTTTGAATGCCACCAATTTTTGTCAAGCTTTTAAATTGTACCACAGGGCTGTTTAGCAAGTACGAGCGGTGATCTAAAAGTAATGTCCCGTATTTTTTTCTCTAAAATCGTGACCGTGAAAAAAATAAACTCATGTACATTCGATAGATAAATTCAACTTTTATTTTTCCACAAAAATCTCCACGCCCTGTCAATAAAAGTCGTCCGGTTGAGCGTGGAACCAGTTGCGAACTGCCAATTTCACCTCGTCGTCGTCACGGAAATATTGACCGGCTAGTGATTTCTTCAACGGTCCGAAGATGTGATAGTCACTGGGAGCGAGGTCCGGGCTGTATGGGAGATGAAGCAGTGTTTCCCAGTTCCATCGTTCCAATAAGTCAGTGGCCCGTTTCGGTGTGTGTGGAGATCTGCGTTGTCGTGGTATGCGTTGTCCTCTATTGCCAAGTCAGGTTTCTTCCTGCGTATGATCGCTCGAAGATTCCTCAGTGTGCCTCAACGAAAGAAACTCAAGCAGTATCGGACCACGGCAATCCCAAAAACATGTCAACATGACCTTGCCGGCTGATGGCACAGTTTTGAACTTTTTCGTTGTGGGAGATGAGGTGTGTTTCCAAACCGCCGATTGCATCATGGTTTCGGGTGTGAAATGGTGGACCCATGATTCATGGCCTGTGATGATTCGATCCAAAAAATCCAGCAAACAAGTATCGAAATGAGCACCTTGATGTTCAGCCTTCAACTGTCGTGGCACCCATCTGCATGACACAATGCGAAAGCCGAGCTGCTCGTGAGCAATGTCGCACGCCGTCCCATATGAAATGTCCAACGTTTCGGCAATTTCTTTCACGGTAATCCGCCGGTTCTCCCGCACCTGCGCTTCCACAGCGGCAATGTTGCTGTCAGTAATGGATTCCCGCAGCCGGCCAGAGCGATGTTCGTCCAGCATGTCCTCTTGTCCTTCTTTAAAAGCCTTGCACCAACGTTGTACTGTTCGGAGCTGCACGATATCACCTCCGTACACCGACACAATTTCCTTACGGATATCGACTGGTTTCAGTCCTTTTGCACAAAGAAAACGCATAACACTCCGCCGCTCAAAAGCACTGGACGATGAAATGAGAGCCGCCATATTGTTTGGATTGTGACGTCGCTAGTGCTTGACAGATGTACACGACACTAACAGGAAACTTTAACAATGACACAAACTAACTTTTATATATCGCAATTTTCTCATATCTGCGTCCTTTTCGAGAAAAAAAAATGCGCGACATTACTTTTGATCACCCCTCCTAACTCTTCATCATTCAATAGTGATAGCAATAGGGAGCTTCCCTGGAAAGCACTTGCTTAAAACAGTTGCTTTACAGGGAAGCTCCCTATTGCTGTCGATATTGAATAATGAAGAATTACTTGCTTAACAGCCCAGTGGTACGATTTAATAGCTTGACAAAAATTCATGACATGCGCGTAAAAACAGAGATCACCAATTTTTTTTCAAATTCTAAAACGTTCATAAATACAGAATCAGTGTGTTTTTTCAAAATTGTTGAAATCGATTGAGAACATTAAAAAATATTCTTTTTTTTAATTAAAAATTTACTTTTTTTACACAAAATTATTTTTTCATTCTTTTATGTTTTGTTCTGAAATATATACGTTTTACTTATTATCTTTAAAATTTCAAAGATATTTGAAAAAATTAGCTTGAGTTATGAGTTTTTAAACTAAAAGTACCAAAGAATGTATTTGTTTATAACTTTTAAGTTTTAATTATAACATATTTTTAATTTTTGTTTATAAAAATATTTTGGGAATTTCAATACTCCATTAAGCATTAATAAATTATAATAAAATTTTTACATTTCACGTTATGTTTGTTTTTGAGGGGCCCACTTCAGGAATTCTTACCCAGATGCCAAACACAGAAGTAAAACAACAACTACGAGAGGATATTAGGAAGTAACGCCATTTATTTTTTAACAAAGAAAATATAATCGCTGTCTAAAATTTAACATAGAGAAAAAGAAGGCTGCGTACATGCACAAACATTGCATAACAAGGATTGTTTCTGCGCACGCGCACTACATGCCATCAGTCGTTTTACAAATGGCCGCCGGTATGATTTGGTCTACAGTGAAAGAACAGCGAGCTGTTTTAAGATTTCTTTTCGCAAAACGTTTCTTACGCAGTGAAATGGTAGAAGTTTACGGTACAGACTGTACGGATTATTCCAATGTGTGCAAATAGTATAAAATATTTCGGGGAGGAAGAGTTAAACTTGACGATTAAGAGCGTTCTGGGTGGCCTGCGTCAGCAGCAACACCAGCCACTGTCAAGAACATTAACAGCACAATCAGAAAAAACCGTCGCATTTTCTTGAAAGGAGTGAGTGAAACGTTTCACATATCCTATGTATCTGCATGGGAAATGATGCATGAGAAGCTTGGATACCGCAAAGTCTGTTCGCGTTGAATTCCAAAAAATCTGACACCAGAACAGACCGCCAACAGAATGGCGTGCAGTCTGCAACATTTGCAGCGGTACAACCAGGAGGAAAATGCGTTTCTGAATGGCATTGCCACAGTAGATGAGTTCTGGGTCTTTCACTTCACACCTGAGCTTAAAACTGCAACCATAGTGTGGAAACATCCACATTCTGCGGTTCGCAAAAAATTCAAAGTTTCTCCTTCAGCTCGGAAATTGTAATTACTTTTAGAGTTTTTTTGGGATATGCAAGGCTCGCAGTGTTCCTGGCTCGTGGGTCAGCCGTCAACGCCGCTACCTATTGTGAAACGTTGACTAAACTGCGGCGTGTTATTCGGGACAAGCAACCAGAAAGAAACAATGTTCGACTTCTTCATGACAAAGCACGCCCGCATGTGGCCATCATCGACCAAGCAAAACTGGTCCGTTTTGGTTGGGAGGTTCAGGGCCATCCAGTCTACAGTCCAGACTTGGCGCCCTCGGATTACCACCTCTTTGTTCCATGAAGATATTTCTGGGTGGTCAGAAGTTTCAGACTGACGAGGAACTCAAATCTGCCGTACGCCATTGGCTGTATTCACAGCCGACGGAGTTTTATGAGCGGGGTATTCTGAAACTGTTGCAGCGTTAGGATAAATGCCTAAATTTTTAAGGTGCCGGTGTGGAAAAATAAATAAAGACGTGTGGTTTCAGCTGTATTTAAATGTTTACCTGTATGTTTCGTAATGTAATTTTCTTTTAAAAAATAAATGACGTTACTTTCTGATATCTTCTCAATATTTTAGTTTAGGTAGTTTTTGGAGGGCATCCTGAAAAGTAATGGCTTCTAATTTTTTGTGTTACTGTTAATATAGTTCGTAGTACTAGCTATCACACATTCTGCTCAGTTAACTTTCCGGTTTCGCTGATGCAAGTTTCGTATATCTGCCGCTAGAGAGCTCTGAATTATAATCAGAATATTGGAATATTTTTTAACTGCAAAAAATGCGTCACCGATAGATATTCGTCTGAGATTGAAAGCTGTTATGACGATCAATGTGCGACATTAATATTGTGCGACGTTGCCCGCATACTTCAACTGATGGTGCTCAGTGAAATTGTGTCAGTGATCTCATTAGAGCGAATCGTCGTATAATGCAGGAACAGCGGTCAACCATGTGTGATATATAATGGCAGCGTTTATAGGCAATAATTGCAGAATTGGGATTACGGAAACCGTGCATTCCGGATGAGTTACAGAATCCTCCTTCCTAACATGAAAGATGAAAAATTGGATATTAGCTAACAATTGCTTCTGTGCTACGAATGTGAAGATAGTGGATTCTAAAACAATATTGTCACAGGTGACGAAAGCTGGGTATACCAATTCGATCCCGAAAACAAGAGGTCATCAATGGATTTCAGGCCACGAAGTTTCATGTACACCAAAGAGAGCTCAATGCTGCGACATCAGCAGATAAACTCATGCTTACAGCCTTCTGGGATAAGGAAAAAGTTTAGATTATTGATGAGAGAGTATCCTACAGCATGACAAGGCTCGTCCGCACATTACTACAATGGCAAAACATATTCAGCGTCTTAGTTTCACTTTCTTGATGATCGTCCATATAGCCCCTACCTGGCGCCATCCGATTTTGTCCTGCTCCCAAAATTAAGGAACCCACCTGAGAGGACATCAATACGATTCTAACGATATAGTGCAAACAGTAGTGAGGCTATGACTTCTCATTCAAAGTAAAACATTCTTATAAGTATACATATTTTCAAATAAAAAATTAAGCCAATTGCGCCACTCTAGACGGTTCACCAAGCCCCAAGCATTACGATATTACAGGTCCTTTGAGCTTGGTTAGAGCAGTTACCTAGTCCGCAGGCTGGGACTATCTTACCTTGGGTTCGAATCCACGCTGTGGAATTTTCTTGGCTATTTTTCATCAATAATATAACATCCGATGGGGTAAGGCGTATGATTAAAACCTCACGGCCTATCTTGAGCTATTCTTTAATTACTTTTCGGCATGCTCTGGTATATTTCTTTCAAAGTTCACAAAGAAACAGAGGGTGATGGAGAACAACTGCTTTCATATTTGACTAAATTTCCTTTAAGATTTGCATTTCCCCTTTTGTGCCAGAAAAAAAGTTTAAATTTGTTCCCTAGTTTCATTTTCAGCCAATACTGACAACTTTTTAACTGCATAAAGCTGTTATTATTTAAGAACTTGAGAATTAATAGAATGCTCGGATAAATGCAATAACTTAATATTAAATTTAATGCACGTTCCCGCTGTCGATATTTTTTTCGTTAAGACTGTGGACTTCATGCTTTTGGTTCGATTGTGGCTCTCATTTTGAAAATCTTCACGTATTTTAATATTATTTTTATTCGCAAACAAAGAGAGAATTAGATATGGAAGTGAAATAAAATTTTTATTTCAAATTGCTTTTTCCATTTCTATATTTACGTGGAAAAAATAGCTTAATAAATGTAACAAGATAACGAAAATCTTCGAATTGCTAAGTTCTCAGAATCTAAAGGGAAAGTATAGGTTAATAAGAGCTAAGTGCAGAACCGTGTCTTCGGACGCAGTGGAAGATGGTGAACCGATTTCTGAGTTGAAGGACGAGTTTCAAGATAAATATAAATATTAAAAAAAAGAGTAACTATAACTAAAGATGATAGTGCGCTGGATTTTAATGAAGTGCTTAGGGATTAAAAATAGGAATATAGTCCTATGCACCTAGGATGCTGAAAAAGAAAAAGAAAAAGAAAAGAAAAGCTTTGACCATGGATCAAAATTAATATTTCAAGTAGAGCACAGATTCAAAATTTATATTATGATTCCATAAAATTTAACTTTCCAATCGAAGAAATGCGTATCAGTCCAATGAGATAATTTGATATTTTTATTTTCTGTTTGTTTGTATTTATGCATATTATTTTGAACTCCTAATTCTTTCAATTGAAGGATTGTCGCGAACAAAATTTATTTAGAAATATAGTTTATTTTAATTTATTATCAATCGGCCTCGGTGGCTCAGGGGTTGCGTGATCGCCTCTGATGCCCGAGGACGCGGGTTCGACCCCGGGCGAGGACGACGAGGATTTTTTTCAGGGGGAAAATCCTGAGATCACGCACTTCCTTAGGAAGAGAAGTAAAGCCGTTGGTCCCGTGTAGTCGTTTGCCAGCTGCACGTTAAAGAATCCTTGCGAGGCAAAATTTGCGGCCCCTATAACGCCGTCCTGAAATGACCATGGCAGTTGAAAAGGACGTTAATACCAAACAAACCAAACCAAACCAATTCATTATCAACAAGAAAACTTTTGTAAAGAAACAATTGAGTCTCCTGTGAATATAGCGGGGATTACAGTGTATTAAAAAAAAACGAATCGAAACATTCCCTTATTTGATTATCTTTTGCCAACCTCTTATTTATTCGATGTTTTTCTTTTCTGTATTTATCTTTAGTTTCCATCTGTTTACTTCATTTTTAAATTTTCTTTTCTAGAACAAATATAAACAACTTATCTTTTATGAAACAAATAATCACATAAAATGTTTTTTATTTTTCTATCTAAATATGGTTAATCTGTTTTTCCTGGAATTAAATTTGCCTGTGGCAATCGTTCTTCTACAAAACTTTTTTCAACAGTATTCTTGAAAAATGCTGCAGAAGCGAGACACGAAAAGTTTAATTCTCTTTAAAAAAAAACAGCATTTTTCTCCTATTAAAATCACTTTTGCAGAAAGCATTCCATTAAGCAACGTTCCAGCTACAAATCTTAAAGAAAATAATTCAAGACCTTTACATTTGAATACGAAAAATTTAAATGTAAAATTCATTGAGTTTTTAGACAATAAAATGTTTCAACATAAGCGAAGGCTGCTTCGTAATGTAAAATATTTTATAATGATTTTTTTGCATTACTTTTATATATCGAAAGCATAACAGAGGATATTATAAACGGAGATAAATACTATATTCATTATTTCTGCAATCCAATTTAAGTAAGAAAAATATACGATGATTCTTTTTAGCGCATTTTTGTTAGAAAAGTGATTATGTAATCGGAATGTTTGGATGTCCGTCCGTCTGTAGACACAATTTCAAAAATGCATGACTTTGTAATATAGAGAATGGGCTTCTAATGAAACATTACAAAGTTGTACAAAGATGGGCCAATTAGAGATAAGGAGTCTCTGATTGGTTACAAACAGAATAAGCAAGTTAATTTTTGATATAAGTAAGCAGACCCGTCCAATCGGATAAATTTATAGGACCTCTGTCTTGAACGTCATATAGACATGAGGTCAAAAACGATTCTTTCTAGAGTTATGACGGTTTGAAGGGTCCTGTAATAGACAATTCAAAAATCTGGAATCCATTTGGAGCCTTAGCTGTAGCATTTGCCTTGTTATGCCTTTGTCATAGCATTTGCTTTTGACAACAATTGTGTTGCCTTGTAATACAAAAGAAATAAAGCACACAATTTGCAACTCCTATGCGCTTTAACGTTGATTTCATTTACTGCAGGACACCTTCAAATTTTATAACTCTAGAAAGAAGTGTTTTCAACCCCATGTTCATATGATATTTTCTGGTGATTTTTTTCTCTGGAACTTATCCTGAAAATTTGTACAAACCATTCAGAAACACCTTATAAGAGAGGATTGTTTTCCTCAACAAACTATTCGCTGCTGCGCTTTCGCTGTTTTATTTTTATGTTTCTTGGTGCCAACAGACATATGACGGAACCCGCTTACTTAACCCAATGATAACGGAGCTGAAAACCTGTTTGGTAACCGAAGCAGGCCGCATTGCTCTTCTTGATCGTGATCAAGGCGTAGTGCGAACAAGACTATAAGCCATTTGCAATGCATATTACAGATTTAACTCAGAATATTAAAATAAGGAGAAAATCAGTTCACTTGAGTAAGTAATCTATTTTTAGGCCTTCATATGTGAATTCAAACCTTTTTCTTTTGAAGGTTGCATGTTGGTCGATATTGCTGTAAAAAAAAAGTAAACAAGAATGATTTTACCGCCAAAGCGCATAAAGGGAGCACATTTTCATGTTATAGTATGTACATGGATATATTGAATTAATCAACATTTTAAAACACTTAAGAACTTTAAGTGAAAAATAAATAAATATGAAAACTAGATTGTAAATTACTATTTAAGTAAGCTAATGTATAGACAGAATTTAAACGAATATACTTGAAGAGCTGAAAGGTAAATGGAGAGGGAGTTATTCCTAATACATTTAAAAAAATAAAAGTTCTTTAATTTGTAAGAATTCCCACATAATGTTAAACGAAGTGAGCCTCAATTGCTGAAGCGTTGTGCGTAAGCATCTATTATTTTTTCATATTAAATTAATAAAGTGTTTCTACGTTATCTTCTACTATTGAAGCACGCGATTAACTACTATCAATTAGCAATATGTATAACAGTAGTGAGTTTTAGATAACATTAAGCCTAACAGCATTATGCTCTTGATACAAATAAACTATGGATAACAATAGATCTAACAACTCTTAATGAGTTGGTTGATATATTACACGCCACATCTTAGCATTGAAAGTTCTAACTGTACTATATTGTACCACTAGGGTACATGCAACGAAACCATTTCCCACTATCATTATTTTCTCCTTATATTCACTCATGACACGTTGTTACGAGGTGTTTGATATATTACACGCCATATCTTAGCATTGACAGTTTCAATGGTACCATATGGTATCATGGCATCATTAGGGCACGTGCTACTAAATCAATAACCACTATCATTATTTATTCGTGATAATCATTCTTGGCACGTTGTTACGAGTCATTTGATATATTACATGCCATATCTTAGCATTGAAAGTTCCAAAGGTACCATATAGTGGCGGCTCGTCCATAGGGGCTGCAAGGCTGCAACCCCTCCAACTTTAAATGAAAGTTACATTTTATTATCGCTATTCTTAATTTTTTTTATATATTTCTCTAAAAATCATTATTTTCTTTTTGTGATAAAATACCATTCGAAAGCAAATTTTGTAACTATAGCTATTTTGCAATAGTCCGTGTGCTATGCGAGCTTACATATTCTTACGAGCCGCCACTGGTACCATCTGATATCATATGGCACCATTAGGGCACGTGCAACTAAACCAATAATCATTATCATTATTGACTTTTGATATTCACTCATGGCACGTTGTTACAAATCGTTTAATATATTACATGCCATATCTTAGCAGTGAAAGTTCCAATGGCACCATATGGCATCCTATGGCACCATTAGGGCACGTGCTACTAAACAAAAACTAATATTAATTACTCGTTATATTCACTCATGGCTCGTTGTTACGAGTTGTTTGATATATTACATGCCATATCTTAGCATTGAAAGTTCCATTTGGTACAATTAAAACACGTACTACTAAACATTTCACACTAATATTATTTACGCGTTATATTCATTCATGAGATATCCTTGTGCGTACACGTGCCATTAGACCAATACCTGCTATCACTAGTTACTCTTATATATTCATTCATGATATGTTGTGACGATTTGTTTGATATATTACATGCCATATCTGGTTATAGGAGGTTTTTAAGTGGGTATCATAATAGTGCCATTAAAGCACGTGCCATTATAGTATGTACTTTTTCCAGCTATCTCACGTTCGTACTTGTTCGTGTTCTGTCCCATATTAATGGATTGCTGAAAACAGACTTTGAAAAAGTTAATTCGTTTTCAAGTTATCGTAATAAATACTAACCTAGGAATAAAAAAATTCTCTTGATTTAGAGACCGAACTGCCCTTTCAATAATCGTCAAACACGTGCATCCTGTACGCGCACCATCTCATTAATGTTTAGAGCACGCGCAGAGCCGAACCCATGTATGTTCTCACAACGCGTTTTCCCGAACGCGAGGATAATTCGTGTCTTCCAGCAATTCAATACATGCACTCTTTCTATTGCAACGCAATGAATTGTGGGAATTGCGTCTACGGACGGACGGACGGACAGCTGGACAAACCGATCACTTAAGCACATTTCTATATATAGAGAATGTGCTAAAAATGTTCCAGGAATAGTAATATGATAGCGTTTATTGCAAAGTCAACGCATTTCTAGGTCTAATCTCATCATCAGGACTATGAAACGACTACAAGGATTAAGAACTACATTGCTGACTATATACAAAACGTCCACTAACCAGAAAGAGGTGACTCAATCCTGACTGGTGGGCTTACAAGCAACTATGTAACAAACAGATAATTCTTATATATAAAATTCTAACTCCTCCTGCTCCATGCCCGTTTCCAAATGACGAACAATAATATAATTTTCATTGTTAAAATCCAACAAATGAAAAAACACTAGGCGGTTTCACTCTTCGAAAAAACCCGTTAAAAAACCGTTTATTTCAGGGGAAAAAGCGGTTTATGTTTAAACGATCGAGAAAAAACGGAATAAACGAAAACGACACCGACGTCGTTTTTCTCGTTGGCTTCTTTCGTTCATTTGCAACATCTCGTTTTTTCGATAAATAAAAACATGGCTGACCACGTCGGATCAGAGCTTGGGATTTGGACGAAGAGCTCGCAGTTGCGAATTATATTGTTGGATTTCCATATTTAGGCAAATATCAGTTAAAGTAAATCATGTCGTTAAAAAAAATCAAATTGTTAAAACATGTTTTGTAGTTATAATCACGCATGTACACTATACTCAAGGAGGCTGCCATGATTATAACAACTAGCTCCCTCTGCAGTCAAATTTCCGAAAAGAAATAAACCGTTTAAAATTGTAAAGCTTAAACCACGGTTCACGGTTTTACCCACTTAAACGGTTTATTTTTAAACCGTTTTTTCAATCCGTTTCAAAGCGTGAAACCGCCTATTGATTGTTAAAATCCAAAAATCGCAGCCGATGAAAAAGACTATTGAAAAAATCTTATCTTTTTCGTAGGTTGCAGTTCAAAAATTTATTGCCGTTACAGATTTAACTATACACATCCATTGACATTTAAAAATAGCACACTAAAATAAATAAATATATCAAATTAAATCTTAAGTAAATAATTTATCTATTCTACATCTACACTAATAAAAAATAATAACATTCAAATAAAATCTTGAAATTGATTAAGAATTCAACTCACAAGTAGGTAACATTAGTTTTTATATTTTAAGATATTCGATAAATGTGCATAGTAATAATTTTTCAGTTGAATAAATTAATAATAAAATCTTGTAAACATTCCAAGGAGGAGCTTTAGCAGTGAAGCAGAAATACATTTATACGTTTATGAAAGAGAAATTAACCCCCCCCCCTCCCGCCTCCCGAGTATGATAAGGCAAGTCATCTATTTTGACCTCTTTATCTGCACTTTTTACCTCTCCCCAATTGTTTTTTAATCAATAAATTAATTTTCTCAAACGTAATATGTAAACAATGTAGAAAACCTCGTATCTTCTTTCCTTTCTCATCATTTCCGAACCGTATGATATATCATATGCCATATGTTGTCATAGTTCTAAGAACCATGTGACTGCCACCCCCGCAAATCCGATCCCACTGGAACAATTGGGCCTAAACTTCATAGTAATGTAGATCTTGCCTAAAGGAATCTAGATACTGGATTTTACGCCTTTATGTAACTATAAAGCACATAGATATATTGCCCTCTCTGAATCCCACCCCCGTAATTCCGACCCCCGTATACCAATCAAAACTAAACTAAATAGTGCAGATGGACAAACCCGTAGTAAGCTGCATTCCGAATTTCAACCTTCTACCTCAAAAAATGTAGAAATTATGAAGAGGACCCACTGACATTATAAAACCAATAAGTAGCTCCATTCTCATTCTACTTACGAGGGTCAGTCAAATGAAAACCGGAAATATTTTTTTACAGCTCTTTTATTACAGACAGAATTGGTACACTTTTTTTCAATGTAGTCCCCATCTTTTCGATACACTTCCGACACCGAGTCGGGAAGGCATGAATACCTCGGGGAAAAAATGTTCATATAATGGAGATCTTGCTTACAGGACTCTGCATACCAAATTTCACTCCTTTTTATGCATGAATACACCTGGACCTTTTGGTCCCCTCTTATTTTCACCCCCAAATCTCCGACCTTAGTGGGCTAATCAAAACCAAACTAAATAGTTAAGGTAGTAAGCTACATTCCGAATTTCAACCTTCTACCTCAAAAAATGTAGACATGATGAAGGGTGATTCAAATCGTGTGTAAAATAAACCATTAAGTAGCTCCATTTTTCCGTTACTTTATAATAAGCTTATAGATTGTAAGCACTTGAGCAATCGTGCGTCGACAAAGCGATTTCACGTGCGCGCGCCGATGTCAATAATGCTTAAAAGATGAACAGAAAGTAACAATATATTCCTTTTTGACAAATCGATTGTTATATGACATGCCTGTATCTTTGAATTCTTTACACTCACTGTTTTAGCACGTGAATTCGACTTGAAGGGGTCCACGAAAAATTTTGAAAAGTTGACACGGCCGAGCTAAGACTTTGATGGTCATATTTCTGAAAACAGAATTTGAAAAAGTTAATCCGATTTCAAGTTATCGTGCAAACGGCGGACGGACGGACGGACGGACGGACGGCCGGATAAACGTACAGACCAAGGGCGCATTCTTATAAGTAGCTTTTATGCAAAAGCTCCTAATAAGGAAAAGTCATAAAATAGAAAAAAATAGAATGAAATCAAAAGCAAATAACATTATTTTTTTCTCATTTTATAATATTCTTTAAATATGTATACTCAAATTTTTTTAGTTTTTAAATATTGTGGTCGTGCAATATGCCTCCAAAACAGTCTGCCGAGAAAATTGAGAAGTGAGAGAGGTAAAAAAAAAGACCGACGGGCCATTTTTACTGAACAGCAAAGTTACATCTAATATTTGTAGATGTGTTTTTGTGTTACAACTGTCAAATTGACAATAATGACTTTGTCACATGTAACAGGACAGTTTGTGTTATTATCGCGCTCATATCGACGGCGACTTTTTTACTATTGCCAAAACCCTCAAATACCGCAGTCTTGTCAATTATTACAGTTCTGTCACAGATCAAATTTTTGAAAAAATAAAATCGAAATTACAGTTTCGACTGTTGCGGTAACCGCCGTACACCGGGCTTTGTCTGACGCGAACTGCGATGATCCGTTGAGCTAGGAAAGAAAACCAATTTGTCTGTTTTCATATCCATCTTTGTCCCCATTCTCATCTATGGCTATGAGTCTTGGATAATGATCGAAAGAGTGCCGAAATGAAATCATGGGATGTTTGGTAGGCGTCCCTTACTAGATAGGGTGTTCAGCATCACTATAATTTTTTTAACTAATGAATTTCCCCCGCGAAATAATTCACTTTTGATTTTGGACATTTTTTCGTTCATTGATTAGTTTCCGAGATATTCATTTGTCTCAAGATAAATGCCTCACCCTGTATAATTTTCTAATTTCTCGTTTCCATTATAGAGTTAGGTAAAACAGAAGTCGTACCGGTAATGTATAAGAACTTCTAGCCAAAGAGACCCAGGAATTGTAAACAAATAGCATCTAATTATTTGACAAGGGAGTCCTTATTTCTTTCTTTTTTAAATTTCTCTGCCTTTCTCTTCGTCCGTCCCCGTTTTTTCTCCTCCTTCTCAATAAGCGAATACGGATGTAATGTGCTAAATCAGCAGAAACTCCCCTCACGTCTCCTTTCAGAACCAAGAAATTCTCTTAGGGAAGTAAAATCAGTTTCTTCAACGAGGGTCCAATCATCTCGAGGCTCGTGCAACATTTACTAATCTCACCTTTTGCACCCGGCATCTGTCACAGCCGTTAGGTAAGACCCCTTCCCCCTTTCCCTCCTCCCTTCTTTAGAGGCAAGTGCCGACTGGTTTCCCTTCTTTCATTATGAAGTCCAGACTTCCTTAATTCTCTGTCAGCTCTAATTGCGTTTTTCGTTTACTTTTGTGGCGGCTTGTACCCATACCGCCCATTGATTACCATGCAACTCAAGGGAAAGTGAAAAAATGCAACAGAGGCATTGCGAGGAAAATGCATCTCTACACTTTCAAATTTTCGATTTTTTCTCCCCACCTTATTGTATACTCCTTCCTAACATTTTTTCAAAGTAACCAAACGTGCTTGGCGTGATGGCTTTGTGATCCTTCCTTTTCTCCTTCCAGAACTTCTACAGCTTAATATATTAAACGAAAGTATTTTAAAATGATGTTTATAATTGCTCTCTGTTCCTAACTCCGGGACTATTTATTACTTATATGAAGAAGGCCGGCTGATTGAATTATAAGCTAAATTTTTTATTTTTATTGAGGAAAACAATATATGGGAAATACTACTAATAATAAAATCTTGTACTTTTTCAGTTGGAGAAATAAAGTAATGTAATTTCGTAGATTGAAAAAAAAATTTTTTGAAATAATCTTCAGCATATTTTACAACATCCGATTTGAATCTTATATAAAATATAATTTTGTATGAGTACTATAAGAACACTTTTTAATATTAAAAATATTGTTGATGAAAACTGTCAATATCAAAGATAACTTTTTACTTTATTTAATTTTTAAAGCGTCTTCTATTCATACTGTAAACATTTTTGTACACATTGATACAAGTATTACGAATATAAGAAGGCTTAGGAATCTTATGAATTAAACTTACGCATTCCTATGCATTTTCTACGAGTGACTTAATGAAAATTTGACGGATCAATTTGTCTAATAAATTACCTTTTTGGAAAACTAAGTTATTTTTAGGAAGGGATACAGATGCACTCCCTATAACGAAGTCATTGGGGCCTCCTCAAAACTTTGTTATACGGAAAATTCGTTATAAAGGAATTGTAAACCTAAATTTTACTCAAAATTTACATATTGGAATCAAAATAAAAATTCATTATATGGATGTTTGTTATAGAGAGGTTCGACTATAATAATAAAATCTGAACTTCTATAAAAAATAAGCTATAAATAACTTCTAAATATGAAACCGGAAAATGACACAAAAATTCAGGCATTCGCACTTCGCACTTACGACTATCGAAAAAATTATTAACTCTTAACTTTGCCATTGGTGTATACGACAGTCGACAATCGAACAGCGGATTGTACAATTATTTGGATGGGATGGAAGTAGTGTTGCTACTAAACTCATCCTACCTTAGCAGATATGAAAGGAAATACACCAAGTTAAGAAGCCTGATGGACCACAAGATGCTAATTGCCAGCATAAAAACAAAGACACCAAAAAAGGAACGATAATAGGGCAAAGAGAGATATCACATTTTTCAGTAATCTGTGATATCCCGTTTTGCTCTATTATTACCTCTTTTCTTTATTGATGTGATCCAATTTTATACCAACACCTATCTTGAGTCTTTCTTCATCCAGAAGTTTATATTTTAACTTATCTTCCAGGATTTGGCGTAGTGTCCCATATTATTAGCCAACAAAAAAGGAACCATTTGGTACTCTAGGAATGATTTACGCAATACATGCAGCTGCAATTGGTATCTTAGGTTTCGTCGTTAGAGCTCATATTTAGCTTTTTGTGTGCTTGATTTTTAGGCTTACAATCGTGAATGTTATTCTTCAACTTGCATTTTGTGGATGACCAGTTGGGTCCATATTTCATTGTATTTCCTTTAATATCTCCTGAAGTAGGAAGGTGTGTTATGTGGAAGCACTGCTTCCGTCCCAAACGAACATCTATCATTGTAAATCCTGATTGTGGATTGTCATATGTCGGTTGTCGTACGTATATCATGATCGTCGAGTTCGTATTTAAATCTGTTATCGATTGTCGTATGTATATTCTGACGGGTTATTTACATACATATACCACATTTGATTTTGTACGTAAATACATCGCAACCTCACCATTAGCAAAGCCTACAGAAATTCGCAATAGCCATTGTTATGATCTGTCCAATTATAACTTATCACAGCCTTTGACATCTTATTTGCTAAAAATGACCTCGAAGTGTTTGTTTATCTCGTTACAATTTTTGTGTCTCATGATTGTATATTCAGTAAGAGAAGTAATACTAGGGTTGAGAATTCTAACATGAAAAAGAAGGCGAGAAAAGCTTTGCGTTTAGATCTTAAAATGAAGGTCATTAAACAATACCATTTAGTCGGTGAAATAGCACCCGAAGGAAAATTATCGCATCCGAGTGTTTCAAGGATTATAAAAGATAAATTAAGAATAACGGATGCAGTTAAACGAGCAGTTGATAGGAAGGGTACAATTTTAACGAATAAAAGACAAGGTCAAATAAAACGGAGAAGGTATAATAATATAGATAGATGATCAAATCAACAAGTTCATCTCCGTTTCTTATCGTCCTTTTATTCCTCTCAATTTGTTAGCGAAAGAAATGAAAGCACTCGAACTATTTGAAGATAGCATATATTTAACTCTAGTAAAGTTTAAATTATTATCTGTAAATTTCAAAGTCAAAAAATTATTATAATAATCATCCAAGCTGAGGGCATTGTAATGACGCTTGAAGTAATAGAATGGATCTAGTTAGTTCTTCTTATATCCTGCAGTACCCTCGTTATTCCCGTTATTCCATTGTGACAAAAATAAATAGAAAAAAAATTCAACAAACAAACAGGATGTTCACAAAACTTTTATAAAGCTAGTAAAGTTTCGTTTTATCGATTCTAAAATAGACCTAACTTATATAACGTTAATTAAAAAAAGTCCTCGTGAAAATGAGGAGGCTGAATCGTCTTAAATTGAAGGAAGTCGTGGACTACTTGTAATGGACAAGTTAAAGTATTACTGTTTCACAGTTCTTTCATTTTCTTCTGTAATTATTAAGGAAACCAATGATGTGTTTTTGAATTGTGTTCAGATACTTGAATCTTCATTGACTGATAGATTCATTTGCAGAATTCAATTGTTTTATAATTTCCAGAGAATGCTGAGAAAGTGTGAAGATAAGAATCTTGAAATTTGTGTGTTTTAACCTGCTAATTAATGCAGTTTTTCTTCTTTCTTGTAAACAAAATGCAACTTAGTTTTCACGCATACCTGTTTGTATTTACCATCGAATGCTGCTACTATATTTGGATTGATATCTTAGGATGATGAAGAACGTATGAAAATCTATTGTTGGTATCTGTACAATGTTATTGACCGTGTACTGTTATAAATTACGTGATTACCTTCATAAAATAATTGAAAAAGTCAATTTTACAAATATTATTAATTTTTTATTTAAGATGTTGCCACGTTTCATAAGAAGGCTTGGCTAAATTATTACTGTGTCTGAATTGATTAGTCTTTTTAATACTATTTTCTGTGGATGTGAATACCTTACGATAATTCAGATTATACAGGGTGAATACAAAAGTCTGAACCCCCCTTTTATTTTTTGAACCAAAGCAGATATGTCAATTTTGATGAATCCAATGAATAGGAAGTTGTGGGTGGCCTATCCCATGGTGCACTTTTCATCATCCCAAATATGCAAATTAGGACACATTCAAAATTTATGTCCAAAACCGTAAGTGATAGAGAAAAAAACCCAATTGCAAACTTGTTCAGCATAAAAAAAACAAACAAAACAAAAAAAAAATCATCCAAATCGGACAAACAGTCACACTGCACAAACAAGTTACTTCAAACAGTTTAAAAAAAAAGTTAATCAACAAAATGCTCGATGTGGCGACCGTGGGCACCATAACACAATTGGGCACGGAACCTAACTGACGCCAAAACATTGGCAAGCATGGCTGGTGTCACTCCTCGGCACGCTTCCTGGATTCTTTGAACCAGATCCTCCAGTGAGGCGGGCTGCGTAGCATAAACCTTGTCCTTCAGGTATCGCCACAAGAAAAAGTCAAGTGGTGTAAAATCAGGGGAGCGGGGTGGCCATCGAACAGGTCCTCCTCGGCCAATCCATTGTTGTCCAAACATCTCACTTAGATGTTCGCGAACGACCAACCCGTAAGGTGGAGGAGCTCCATCATGCTGAAACCACGTTACGAGGCCAATGGCAAATTGTCAATGAAGTCTGTGACTACCACGTTGAGAATTTCAGTCCGGTAGCGTTCTGCAGTCAGTGTTCCATCGTAAAAATACGGTCCAACCACAGTTTCATTGTACAATCCACACAACACATTGATTCTCCAGTTCACTTGATGAGTTGCTTCTCGCAGACATCGTGGGTTTTCGTCTGCCCAATGATGATGGTTGTGCCTGTTGATAACTCCATCCCTGGTGAACTGGGCTTAATCTGTCCACAACACCTCATGAATGAAGTTTGGATTGTCATCCAGGCAGGTAAGTAACCAGTTGCAGAAGGCGGCCCTAGCAACATAATTCAATGGCAGTAACTCCTGGTGACAATGAATATGGTATGGGTGAAAATGATGTGCGTGTAGAATGTTGAGAACAGTTCTCTGATGGCACCCAACATCTACAGCAATTGCTCTGCTGCTTATGTGGGTATTTGCAGCAACTGCAGCCAGAACTAGTGTTGTTGTATCCTCGTCGCCTTGTGCCTTTGGTCGTCCTCGTTCTGCATTTACATTCCCTGTAGCCTCGAATCTTTGAATAATGTGATGCATTGTATGGCGTTCGTTAGGGCATCTGTCTCGATACAACCTAATTACAGCATGTAAGTTTCTCCTTGCCTCTCCGAAGCAGAAGATCATGTTGACCATTTCCGGAACTGTGTAGCTTGCCATCCTGGAATTGTTCTGTCTTCTGTGTGCTGAAACATGCCTTTCATTTGCTTTTCCGCATGAAAGTGAATGTGAGTATGGTAATTTATGTTAATTTTTTGATTTGCATGCTTTACATGGTGGAAATATCAGCATTCAGTTTTCCTTGAACAGTGCGACTGTTTGTAAGCTACAAACAGTTTACCACGTGATTGTGGGTGATTGGTCGGTCCGATTTGGATGATTTTTTTTTGTTTTGTTTGTTTTTTTATGCTAAACAAGTTTGCAATTGGGTATTTTTCTCTATCCGTTACGGTTTTTGAGATAAATTTTGAATGTGTCCTAATTTGCATATTCGGGATGATGAAAAGTGCACCATGGGATAGGCCAACCACAACTTCCTATTCATTGGATTCATCAAAATTGACATATCTGCTTCGGTTCAAAAAATAAAAGGGGGTTCAAAAAATAAGAAATAATGTGCAATGTGAAGTTATCCGAATTGTTTGTGTCCTTTAAACTTACTTATCTTCAATGCGCTTCTAGTTTATTTATCCAAAATATAAATAAATCATAGAATTCATACTTAAATTTGTATGCGTTGTTGGGTTATTCTGCCATAATTTTATGCTGGAATTTTTTGCGTTTGAAATTAGAGCTAATATTATATTTTTTAAAGAATAACGCAAGATGGGTCCATAATTTCATAAATAAAATTACTTTAAGTTACAATTTACCTTTCATATAAACTGGGTGTTTATAATTCTTACTAAAGAGTTCGGGCGTAAAACCCATGATATGATACACACTAAGTTATCATGTTTAAACGGCCCATGGTCTGCTCTTAATGAAATAAGTCGTGTTATCACATTTGCTATTCATAGACTGCATATCGCATAACCGCAAAAATGATAATACATACGGGTTTCAATTAATAGATGATAGGCAACAAGTACATGGTGTCCACCTATGTTACGCGTGTCGTTTACTTCGGTCTTCTGCAGGTTCAAAAGACACAGATTTATCTGCCACTACTAGGGATTACATACTGAAACAGAGTGGAACAACAAGAGAAGTGAGCACTAAGAAAAAGATGAGTAAACTATGCGAAAAAAGTTATATTTTATTTGAAACGCAATTAAATGATAGAGTAATGCATTTATTGTTCCTAGTAATTAATTGGATATTAGGTGAATAGGAAAGGATTGAAATCATTAGGTCAGTAGGCAGTCGCAATAAATACAGAGGAAAGGGAAGAACTTTTAGAGCTGATTGCAACTGTCCAGTAATCTCTCTCTCTCTCGTTCTTAGCTTTTCTTTTCATTATTCGCATGGGGTCACTGTTATTAGATTTAGCAATGGTTTTTACGGCCGGATGCCCTTCCTGACGCCTATCTGTCGAGAGGAGATGTTAGAAGAAAGGACAAACACAAACATCCATGCCCTCAGCGGGATTCGAACACGCGACTTGCTTGTTTCGGGAGCGACAAGGACCTGAGCCTTAACGCTCTCAACCACCGAGTACGCTGCAACTTAATAAGAGATTCAAAAGAACAAGTTTCATGATATTATCATATGCATGAAGGAAATATAACATTCAACTAAAATCTAAATCTAGAAGCAGATGAAGCACCTTCGTAATCTTTTCAGGATGAGAATGTATAATTATTAACAATTTCATTTTAAAAGTTATATTCAGAAAAAAACTTCGGCTGAATATGCTGATCAAAAACTTTATATTAAAACTTTATATGGCACTGCAGTAAACCAAGTAACTATGTACGAGTTATACACATAATGATTTTATCAACCATCACTCAATCAATGCTCTCACGGCATTCCCAGATGGAGTGGGCAACGAATCGATACCCTACACCTCAGAAACTAGACACTCTTCACAATCTTTCTCCATGACACGCGAGCATTGCATAGCTCTCTTTGAAATACTGAGTCACTTGATCCGTCCAGGTTTTCCTGAGCCTGCCTTGCGGACCTCATTTACCACAGCATTGTGAATTTAAATAATATAGACGATATATGCCACATTTTTTATGTTCTGTTTTTTTTTTTTTGGATATATTGAAAAGATCTGCTTAAAAACTGTATACAGGCTGTTTCATAATTGGTGTCCCGTCTTTAGGTCCAAATAACGACTCAAGGGGAACAGATTGGGGGAAAATGAAGATTGATTATTTGGTTTTATAGTCCCCTAATTCAGAATAAAATTTTGCGTCCCTGGGGGTGAAGGGGTAAATTTTGAAAATTTTAATTTTGTAGGGGTTAGACCATATGTGTTATTTATAAAGTTGTAGAGCATCATGTAAAATGTGGGTTTAGCAAAAAACCCGGTGAAAAAATCTCATCCCCTGCCCTTTATCGAGTGGGTAAAGTGAAAGGTATGGCTAGCTAATGTAGACAAAAACAGAAAAACTCATTAGAAACTTATTAGAACTTTATTACTTATTAGAAAACAGTACATTTGAAAATGAATGAGAATGAATGAGTCGTTACCCTGAAAAGCTAATGGTCTTGACCCCACTCGTATGCAAATTTGCTCACGCGACATATTCATTCTCATTAATTTCCAAATGTAGGCCCTGCTGTTTTCTAATAAGTATGGTTTTTGTCCACATCAGCTAGCCATACCTTTCACTTTACCCACTCGATAAAGGGGGCAGGGCATGAGATTTTTTTCACCGGGTTTTTTGCTAAACCCACATTTTACATGATGCTCTACAACTTTCTAAATAACACATGGGGTCTAACCCCTACCCCTACAAAATTAAAATTTTCAAAATTTACCCCTTCACCCCCAGGGACGCAAAATGTTTTTATTCGGAATTAGGGGACATTAAAACCAAATAATCAATATTCATTCCCGCCCCCCTCCCCACCTGTTCCCCTTGAGCCGTTATTTGGACCTAAAGACGGGACACCAATTATGAAACACCCTGTATATTATATGACTGTTCATGTGAATATGTACATCTTTCCAATCCAAAATCTTAATCAAATCTTATTTATGTGATCTAAATAAATTAGGTTACTGTTTGTATGACTTTCACAGAAATGACTTATCACTTTTTACGCCCGAAGCTTTCACTTATAATTTCTTGGGTTGGTTTTACTCGCCATATAAGTCGGATGTTGACTATTTTGTTTGTGTCAATATGATACTGAATATATGAGGGCCATACTGAATTTGAGGAACAATTTTTTACTAATCGAAATTTATAAATAGATAAGACAATTATATTTAGAGAATACTTCGTTATCTACCAAGTTTACATTATGTGTTGAGTATTGTGACGACAGTAGCGTCTATCACATGACCACGCGCACTAGTTACAAAATTGATGGCAAAAATATTTCGTTTCGTCAACGTCCTGTCATTGAATTCCTCATTATGGAGGAAATTCCCGCTGCTGAAATTCACCAAACACTATAACATGCATGCACAGATGTATATTTAGCGCTAGTAGTGTTAGGAGATGGATGAATTATAAAGATGGAAACATGAGCATCCAAGATTTGCCTCGTAGCGGTTGCCCTCGAAAACTGCCTCCACTTGGAATGGGTTGACGTCATTATTCACGAAGAAGACTAGTCGCAGAATCTGATATCGCATCAAAACTTGGAATAGGACACATTATTTTAGGTCATCTGAAAGGAAGTTCTACCGAAAGAGAATATTCAAGCTGGAAGAAAATTTTATAGATTCAGCTGATATACTTGTCTTTTTCGAATCAATAAATTCTGATTTGTAAAAATTTGTTGTTCATACTTTTAATGTAACCCTCACATACTTTGATAGAATCAGCAATTAAATTTTAAGTAATTAAATAAGAGGAACTTAGGTTATTTTATACAGAATATCCCATTAAGGACTCCCTGATTTTAAGAGTAAATATCTCGAAAACGGAGATCGATAGAAGAATGAAACAAGAGGTAGGGTAGATGTACCAGTAATTGACAGTTTAATACATTACTGTGAAACAAAATTGTGTACGTAATACAAATATTATTTTGAAACTTTTCTAATTATACCATTAAATTGTAAATAGAATGCAGAATGCGCCAATCTCTATACAATTATTATATCTTTAAAAGCTATTAAGTTATTAAATTTTTTCCTAACTAATGCATGAATCGCCAGTAGTTGACAGTTAATGCACCAGAAGTTGACAGGCAGTTTCACCAGTAATTGACAATACTTTAATTACACATTTTTATTATATATTTATACAAAAAAAATTGATAACATTCAAAAGTAGCTGAAGAAATCAAGCATTTTTAAGAATGTGTAAAGTATTTAACATAACTAAAATTGTGCTTTTTAAAACTTAAGTTGTTCATATTGATCATTTATCTTTTTTCCCCTTTGAAATAATAAATAAAATCAGTCTATTCCCATGTAGAGTACAAAGACCATAAAAAATGAAGGTGTTTTCCAGTAGTGCAGTATTATCAGATCTTGGCCAACAATTTGTTCATAGAAAAACTTGATTTTTGACAACTGTTCTCCAACTTTGCAAAATTCATCCAATTCATCCTATGCTACGTCTTATCATAGTAAACAGAATAGTAGTTTTTTTCTCGGAAGATAACTTGTCCTGGGCTATCTGTTGATCGTCTCTGTGACAAGATTCAGGACCAACAAAAAGAATCGGCGAATAGGGCGTAGAAGATTTATGTCAAAGTGGGTGATCTAGAAATTGACAGTCAAGTACCTATAATTGACACAGTTAGGTTAAATACTGGAAATTCAGAAGTTACACTTAAAACCATCATGTTTCCTTATTATTACCCTACATTCTAAATCATATTAGTATATTTTGTGGTCGTTTTTTTTTAAACACAGAAATTATCAATAACTGACAGGTTATGTCAATTACTAGTGACACTACATATCTGGGTTCTAGTAATTGACGGTGGATTAAAACAGTTAAAAAATTAGTCATCAGAAATTCTGTTACTACTAGAAGTATTGTCCACTGATCACACAAAAAGGTTCACGTTAAATTAATAACAAATATTGCATAACATTCATGAAATAAATTCAAGTACTCAAACCCTCGCGTAGTGGTTCATTACAAGGTTTTTTCAACTCGATAAGGCATTGAACAATCGACACGTGTTTGCGGCCAAAATAGGGATCAAAGTTCCTTGTTTTTTGTTTTTCTGGGAAGCCTAGTACGTTGTTTAATAAGAGGTGGCAACCCCAGTCCCTTTTCTTGCTTTGTTACTTTATTAAAAGCCTTTAAATCGTGGATTGTCAATTACTGGTACACTGTCAACTACTGGTACATCTACCCTATGTATATTTCTAAAGTCGTAAAAATCTGACACGGAAGTTTCAAATTTGGTTATAAATTTGTTATAAATGTTGCCGATAGGTGGCGCTGTAGTCGCAAACAGTACATGGAATCCGAAAAAATTATAAACTATCCTTTGCAAGCAGCCATTGCAGTCACATCACAATCGATTCAAAATGCTCATCTTTCGAGCATAGAGATAGTGCAAACGAAGAATGGCATTTTCAGTACGCTACATACAGCGCTATCTCTCGGCAACATTTGTAACTAATTTGTAACTAAATTTGAAGCTACCGTATCAGATTCTTACGGCTTTAGAAATAATCATACCAGTTGTCTCATTCTTCTATCGATCATCGTTTCCGAGATATTTACTCTTAAAATCAGGCAGTCCTTTGTGGGATACCCTGTATAATAGAATACACATTATTTTATAGAATTTAAGCTACGTATTTAAGAATTATTTTATAGAACGTATTTAAGCTATCATAGAAACTGAAAAAAACCCTATTTCATTTTTATCCAGCGTTGATATATTAATCTCGCTCAATTTAATCTCGATATCTCGAATTCCACGGGAACAGAGAAAACTTCGAGATAAAGAGGTTTCGAGATATGGAAGGTTACTTTTAAAACAAGAATTTTAGTTAATAAAGGCACTGTGAGAGTACAGAGAACAACAGGAGATAAAATAGTACATCTATAGAAAGTTATGCCACTAACGTCAGAAACGCAGAAATTGCGCATTCTTAAAGATTTTGTACGCCACTTTAGCTTCACTATACTTTTACATTCGCCCAGGTATATATACCCCTTCTGTTACCAGCAGTTGAACGTACTGGGCCGTTAATGTTTTTGCCAATTTGCTTGTTTTCTTTTGTTTTTTTGGACACCCGAATTTTTTTTTCAAGACTCTTCGCATAATAGAGGCTTCCCAATAGAACTGAAAAAATGTTTGTTAATTTTTTCCGTAATGCACGAGAATCGTCTTCTCTGCGTATTCTTCAATGGAAATGACGTCAAATTATTTTCGTTTTAGTATGATAACGAGGAAAAATTACATTGAATTAATAGTGAAAATGCAGGGAAATAAAAATTTCTGAGATATCGACGTTCCACTGTAATTGTAATAATTTTCCTAAAAATAGCGTGGCTTCTCACTTAAAAATCAATTCACGATTGTAAACATGTGCTTTAAAAGAGCTGAAACATTGTTAATGGGAAAATACTGACTAAAAAGTAATCTTTTTTTCCTAAAAGAAATATTCTTTGTAAAATATTTACAGGAATCTTCTTAAGTCAATGTGGTTAATCTTGATGAAGTGAATATCCTCTTAACTTCATAGCAAAAGACTATAAATATCTAATTGCCCACAAGAAGAAAGAGCATTTATCCATTACATCTTATTAAATTTTAAAATTAATGGAGATTGTTTGCACTTTTCAACGAATCTCGTATAAGCTAAATTAATTATGAGGTCGTTTCTCACTTTCGGCAGAAAGGGCTAGGAGAGCAAAATTTCTATGAAAGTATTTGGTAAATATACAGGAAAATACGTAAAATCTTCATATAGATTTCGTATCGTGTTATTTTGAAGTACTTAACTATCAAATATTTAAAATGTCAAAATATTTTTTTTTCTTTTTTGAGCTTCTCTGAAGATCTATCTGCAATTTCCTATGGTAAGTATATTTAATCGCCTTGTGATAAGCCTGTAATTTATCTTCGTAACGACCGAGAGACGGAATCTCGAAAGAGTACAGGGAACCCTTCCTTCCTTCATTCCCAAAGTGCTCAGCGGAAGTGTTGCGATCGATTGGGAATCAGGATTGGATTGTATGTAACACTGAAGAAGAGAGAGAGAGACTATATTACTTAGACCATGAAGGAGAGCAATCAAACTCAAATTCCCCGTTTTCATTTCCGCCTCGGTCATTAATGGAAACAAACACCTCCAAGTGTCTCGTCTGATTTTATTACCCCGTAAATTATCAGCTCCTCCCATTGTGAAATGCGGTAGGCAAAACCTATTTCCTTGTAGGCGTTAATTAATTAACAATTAAATGTCACTTAGAGAAAAACTATTTTCAACAATTCCACTGTCTTTATTTACAGGGAACGTAAATCTCTTTCCTTAAAATTTAAAAGAAAATCTCCCTCCCCCCATACAAAAAAATCCACTCAATTTATTAGAGGGGGCTGATAAATTACTGTCTGATAAAATTAAGCAAATTAAATAAATTTTTATAATTGTTTCAAAATGTCTATAATCAACTTGAATACATTAAATGTTAAAGCGTTTTCTTTATAAAAAAAAATAAAAAAAATGTAGTTTTTTTTTATTACCACAAATGTCTATTTAATACTGTCATTAACATTTTTTTTTCGTCACTTAACTATCATGCTATTATTTAATAGCACCACTAAACTTAATGAAGCTAATGAAGTGTGTGCTTCTAAGAGATCATAAAAGGCAATAGTGAAAAAGTGTTTTACACTTACAGGAAGTAGAGAAGAATGATCTCTTAAGAAACTCCATTCACCAAGTGAAAAGCAATATATTATAGGTTTCTCGCTCTCCTCATAGGGCTGAGGAGTTTTTTTTAACGTTTAATGGTAAGATTAATGAAGATGGGTAATAAATAAAGAAGGATGTGGCTAAGCACTCTATTAAGTGCAATGCCAATAATAATATTACGGGCGATAAAGGTTTTTCCTCACCCCTTTCTAAGATGGGTGCTCTCTTGGATGAAACTTGAAGCTCTTGTTTTTCGCAGCTCAGATGAAGAAAAAAACATCCTTTCTCAAGTGGAAAGATAAGCCACTGAGAAATTAAAGGAGATAAATTATTTAACGAGGGCACCAATTTAATGTATTGATGGAAATAGCAAAGGCTAAGTGTCTATTAATTAAATGACTTTATTGTATGCCGAATTTAATTTCTTTAATATAGTAATTTCATTACTGGAAATTTAACTTTGTTTTTTGATATGTTAATACCATTTTGTAAATCTTAGTGTGTGTTTTTTTGTAATCATTTCACACCTGATAAACAATTTTTTTTTTTTGCGGACGGTTTTCAAATTATCGTTTTATTCGGTCTTTTTACAAAAAATGCCTGTAATTTATATGTTTAATTAACTCCGATAGAGATAATTATCTTAAAATGTATTATAACCCTATCAAAAAATATGTATACAAGGTGTTATCTATGAAAATTTGAATATTACGCCCAAACCAAAAACGGTACGAGGTTCTGTCGCTAGATGCCTCTTGGCGCATCTTCGGCTGCTGCTCTGCCAAGTTTCTTAATCGTAGCCGCATTTCTTTGTAAGTTATTGCTGTTTGTGTTGCAATGAGTTCTTGTGCTACTGCGAATTTCCAAATTATTAGACCTGGTCAGACTGTCAACAGGAAGTTTACTGCGAGGTTTTGAAAAGACTGAGGGAAAATTTCGCGCTAACGACCCGAGTTATGGAAGAACAAAGACTGGTTGCTCCACCATGACAACGAGCCCGCATATACCTGGCAAAAAACAACATGGCAACGGTCCCTCACCCTCCCTACTCTTCTGACATAGTACCCACTTCTACCTCTTTCCTAAATGAAAAGGCGTCGTTTTGATTTCAGGGAATATATCCAAATGGAATTGAAACTGGTCTTGAATACCCTACAGCCTTCGGACTTCCAGGAGTGTTTCCAAAAACGGGAAAATCGCTGGGATCGTTGCATACGTGTCGGAGGTGACTATTTGGAAGGTAACAGCGCATATTAGGGTGTAAGGTATGTTTTCTGTTTTTTAATAAGAAAATTCTCGAAATTTTTGGATAGCATCTCCTATACTCTGAGTGGTCAATTTATTATGACCACCTGACAGTTTTATGCAAATTAGTTATGACGACACGAAATTGAGGATATATGGCGAGACTGGTAAAAAATGGAAAGTGCAAATGAGAGTAGTAGAAGTGATCTGTTTGTGAAGATATGGGTAAACAATGCGATTTGATATACTTTGATCGTGGAATGATTGTAGGAGATCGGAGCCATGGGACGAGTATCAGAAGAACCGCTGCCTTCGTAAAATGCCCAAGAACAGCTGCGTTTAAATAGTTTAAAGATCGGACTGTCAGCCAAAACTTGGGATTAAATGTGCAACTTCTGGCCGTCCTCGAGTACTGAAAGCATGGACCCAACATACCCTCCAACCTGGTGGAGAAAGCGTTTTGGTTTAGAGAATGTTTTCCTAGCATGCTTTTGGCCCTTTAATTCGTCTTGATCTACGACTGAATGGCACAACATATTTAAATATCGTTGCTGAACAAATTAATCTTGTCATGATCATGCTTTATACCAATGGAGATACTTTTAACAAGATAATGCGTTCTGCCATAATAATATTATACGGAATTCGTTTCGGAAATATAAAGGAGAGTTTACTTTGATTAGGTGGCTCCCCCAGAATCATCAAATCTCCATCCCATTGAATGTGTTGAATTTGAAAATGCCATCAGACACCTAGATCTACAACCATCTTATCTCATACAACTGAAGAGTGCTATTCATCAAGCAAGATTTTAGATTCCACACCGCGCCTACCAAGATTTCGAGGATTCCACGCCAAGAAGAATCGACGCAGTATTAATGGCAAAAGGTAGCCCAACGAAGTAATTAGGAGATGGTCATACTAAACTTACCTCTCAATGTAGATATATTACGTGATGAGAGTGCATATATGTGGGATCACTTAGAAACTTGGATTAGTCTCTTAAAACATAACGGGTCCCGATAGAGAAGTTTGGCCTTCGTATTCAAAATAAACATCCAATGAAACTTAAATGCCTGGTTTTCCATGGTCTATAAAGTAAGGATTATAAAAACCACTACCAATCAATTTTAACACATTCCATAAATCTTCAGTAGGCGTAATGCTTTCTACATAGGCTATGCGCGTCGCCTGTCGACAGAGTTTCTGTTGCAATGGGAAATTTATACCATTTCTACTATTGATTTTATTATACGTGTTACGACCATTGAACAACGAGAAGTTTGCTTTATTTAGCTAAATAACTCAGACTGCAAATTGCATTTTAAGCCAAACAATAGGGAATTAATTCGCGGCAGTTTTTCAGAACCACGAGACAGGAAGATTGTATAAGTCAATCGGCCCTTTTAGAACTGCAAAAAATTTTGGTGAATGCCAAGTTCGTTACAATTGCGTGTTTGAAAATTTCCTATTAATAGTGTTCGAACACTTAAATGCATTTTCACTAGTCAGAAGTGAGTACGCATTGTCTACCAAATCAAATTCCAGAGGCTAATTCCAATAGCATTCATCTTTTGTTTTCAATAGCACTCGCTCTTTTATCCAGGCAAACATTTTTGTCATTTCACCATATGGATATACACTTTAGAATATTTGATTTATTAACCTTTTAAAGATAGGATAACAATCTGATAAATTAGCGTTGACAGCTCTTTTGAAGTTAGAATAAAAGTGATGGAAATATGGTACATAAAGCGGGACATAAATTAGAATGAAATGCAGCAGAGCCAGACTAAACATTAGATAAACCTATCTAATAGCGTGTCGGTACTCTTTTGGAACGAACAACAGACTATACCGTATATTATCGATTTCACCAAATGTCGGAATATTGTCAGAGATAGCAAGTTACACACAGCATGTAACGTTTTAATTTAGAGACTTTGTAGGCCATTGATCCTGTACTCTCAGATGCCTATTTCTCAAGCCTGACTGGTTGTAAGACGAAAGAAAAACTTGTTGAAATTGGCAATCATCACTTATAGGCTGCCTGAAGACCATGAAAAGGTATCAGTGATCAGCCTGCAAATTCTGATAGCATGGAGCATTTAATAATTACCCTAGATAATGAAAAACCTATGAAGGAAAGGCTCCTGAAAATCATCACATAATCAATTTTTTTAAAGGGCCTATGTGGAATACGATGCAATAAATAGCTCGATGTTCTCTATGCTACACTCGGTACAACTGAAACTATGAAGGGCCTCCAGGGTAAAGGACAGGACAGCGTTCGTAAACATTTATGAAACGGGGAAAATTGCAGTTTATTGGGAAGACCAGCTACTAAGAAAGCTCAGTAGCTATATATAGCACGCTTTCTTTGCTAGTTGGCACGCTTTTAAAAAATTGCGTCGTTTTGTTTAATATTCCACTTCTATTATAGTGAATGATTTCTACTTTGTACTTCATATACGGTTGCACAGCGCTATCTCTCTCAACCCCGCTCTTTCGACGGAACGATTAATTTATTAATGAGCGTGGCTTTTTTCTTAAAATGCATTTTCTTTTATGTTCAAGTGAAAACTGTGTTCAGTAATTATTTTGATTAATGATAATTTAGGAACTAGGAACTGCTTAAGAACTTCATTTTGTATCACTAAACTTTTTTCAATAAAACATTAAAAATTTGTTTCATTAAAACGAACTTCAAGGATCGTCGTGCTTTTTTTTTTAATTCTCGTGTTACAGCCCATATTATTTTCAACATGAGGACAAAACTAAAACAATTCAGAATAAAAAATAATAAAATAAAAAAGGTAAAAGTGTGGTGGTGCGTTTATTTTATTATGTAGTGTATTCTTTTCATAATTTAATATTAAATGCGCCACCACACTTTTACCTTATTTTAAAATTATATTTTTTACTTTTTACTGCACTTTTTAAGTTGAAAGTGTGTGCTTAAAAATTTTTGATTTTATATTTCTTTTTATTCCTTTTAGTCTTTATTTAAAAAAATAAGCTTTCATATGATAACTATAAAACCAAAAAAATCTTGGAAGTCTGCCCAGTCGGCTACGTCTGTATCTCGTGAAAGTGTTTACGATACATTACGCTATATACCGGGTGATCCAAAAGTGTTACATATTTTCATGAAAATAATAATTGTTTTGCCGTGACGAATTCTTCAGCAAAACAATGTGCGATATTCACAGGCAAACACATTGAATCCGTAATCGATGTATCATAAAACACAAATTGTTATTCAAGAACTGTTATACAAAGTTTCATGAAAAAATGTAAAAAAAATGTAACACTCTTTTGGATCACCCGGTATTAAAATCCTCTCCACAAGCGACAAATTTGTTAGCATTGACGATCATATTAACAACAAGTGCATACAACAGTTAACAACGATAACAATAAGCAATAACACAGGCAGTTGTTACGTCATGATTGCACTGAATACATATTAGACTTAATATTAATCTAGATAAATCCCGTTAAAAGTTGACTGCAAAAAAACCCATCTCCATCTGTTTTTGCCTGTATAGTTGTTGATTTGATCATGAATGGTAGCAAAGTTGTTGATTGTGACATCATTGTGGAGAGGATTGTTTGATTTGCCAGCGTAAGCATTTTGAATTGTAAATAACCGCTAATTAATAGTAATTATGGACACAAAAACTATATTTGACAAATCTACAGACCAAGACGAAAATGAAGTTTATAGATGCAGCAGTTTTCACCAACGATCTGTCGAAAGAATCACCCTTGGAACTTAAATATATAGATTACTTAGGCATAAATGAAAATCTAGTGAAACTAACGATAAGACGCCGTTGGGGAAAGTTGCAGAGA
Organism: Rhysida immarginata; assembly: GCA_023313115.1. Classification (NCBI taxonomy): domain Eukaryota; kingdom Metazoa; phylum Arthropoda; class Chilopoda; order Scolopendromorpha; family Scolopendridae; genus Rhysida; species Rhysida immarginata. Next base: position 2,405,630 of record JAHWFO010026271.1, read on the forward strand.
TGTAGGTAATCAGAAAGTGGGCAAAATATTGATAACAAAATTTGCACACAAACACACAAACAAGTGAAGTGAAATAAACGTGTGTAATAAAATAATAATAATCTTAATCTAACTTCACTCTTATCGTTCAGTAAATACAATTTCTGGTGAAGTTTGTGTAAATATTTTTCCATAAAGTAAATTTAGCAATATCATTTCTAAATGGATTGTTAACGCAAATCTAGAGATACGTAAACATCAAATCTTCTCTCTAAGTTTATTTTTAACGTAAAACTAAAAGGTCATCATTGAACAAGATATAAAGTTAGCATATGTTGCAGATGTACGAAATTATTTTTTATGTAGTAAGATCAAAGAAACTGCTTTGTTTCTTTTTTTTTCATTAAGAAAGGAGAGCTTTAAAAATTACCATTTCTCCCCTTGATTTGACAAGTTTCATCTAAAGTAGCTGACATTAGCATTTTAATCATAAAAGCAGCAGCCATTTCATAATGGCTCATAAAAGGAAATTTCTTCCTCCACAACACCGGCCTTTTTTATGTCTATCTGAAAATGAGGTGGAAATTTTTCCCGGTTCATTATATACAGTTCACAAGAATATGGGACAGGCACAAGAGAAGCGAAGATTTTAATGAAATGAATTTTACATTAGCCAAATGAAGATAGAACAGGCATAGGATATTGCTAATAGAAACATTGATTTACTCTGAACTGTGAACATCAGTCGGTAAAAAACTTACCCGGATTCAGAGAGAATATGCTCTATTAGAATATTTTGGAAATAAAATAAATATACAGAATTTAGCAATTATTTTCAAGCAATAGGCAAGGACCACCATAAAAGTGCAAACGTTCTGGGGTATAATTCTTCTGATTTCTATTATGTATATACAGGGTGAACCAAAAGTCGCACACATCCAATTTCTATTGTCTATGAATAGTGTAACAGTTAAAAAGAAACTTTGAAACTTTTATATTTTGAGCATATGTTGTGAAAAATATACATATCTTTCATAAATACTATATCAAATAGTATTAAATAGTATTACTTAATGTCATCTGGTTTCGATGTGCGCGACTTTTGGATCACTCTACATTGGGGCATTCTGCAATTTTTTTTTAGAAATTTCCACCTTTTGAAGGCCTATATCTGAAACAAGTATTAAATATTGAGGTTTTTTAAAGCAGTTTTATATAGCGCAAAAAAAAGAAAACAAATGACACCTAAAATTCTAAAAGAATTCTAAAAAAATGAAACCGGCACTAGAAAACTCCACTGCGCACGTTTTCGTGATTAAATTTTACACTGCAATTCTATTAGCCGATGATTTCGGCACATAATCACTCCGAGCGTAAAAATAGTTTTGTTTCATGCTCTATCGAATGCAATATCGTTCGTGTATCTAACGTTATAGTTTTCATATTTTTTTCGTTTTCAACGATTAACGGTGGCATCCTAGTTTCGAAACGTAGCAGCGTTTATAACCTCACCACTTTAAGTAATAGAAAATGAGTAAAAGCAAATTGACGGTTACTTTTGAAAAGCACCGTTTGAAATTTTATATGTATTATTTCCGTTTCGCACTAGTTCTGCTATTATTGAAAGGAGTTTCATGCCGAGAGACATTAAGCTGCTTTATTAAAAAATAATAGAGCACATATTAAAGTGGAATTAAACTCAATCAATTATCATTACCTCATTATGAAGCAAATTAATTAGAGACTAATCCGTGTCTTATGGATTAATTAATTCATTTTCACTCTGATAAGTAAGCTTTTAATGTAATATCTATATTTGATTTAAACCAACAGTTATAATGGCAATGGGATAGTGAATAATTTTAGTCATTTTACGGACCTTAAATGTCGACTTAATTTTTAAAAAAGTACTTCATATAAACGCTGAGTAAACTTTTATAGAACATTCATTAAATGTAGGAATAATCTCTTCCTCATGAATAAACATCGGTTAAACATCAAACTTTTGTGATTTTAGCGGCCGAAATAGAAGTTCGTATACCATTTAAATTTATTAAAAATGGTTTTCCAACTTAATTTATCGCTCTCTAACTGTATATGGCGATAATTCCATTGTTAAAAGGAATAGAGAAATTTAATTGTTTACTTTTATTGCATCACTTGCTTGTTAGATGTTAAGTTTATACCACGGTCTATTCGCGGATATACCTGACCCCAAAATGGCGGATATAAAGGTGAACGGCATGCGTTTATCATTGTCAGTGATAGCGTTTATCATTGTTAGTATTAGATCTCGACAATGGAAAACGTATGCCGTTCACCATTACATCCGCCATTATGTAGGCAGTTAAATCCGCGAATAGATATTCATGGTCATCGAGCTTCGGCCATTTTCCATTGTTTCGAGAAGCTAAGGAAAACAGATCGCGCCAGATGCCGCATAGATCGCACTAAGGCCGACCGCAACCTGAAAGTAAAGTTTCTATCTTCCGATAGGGCGACGCTGCAGGCGCAGTTGGGCCGATTGTACATGCAGCGCCACTTTTCAATAGAGTTCCCGCCCTACCGAATGGAGCTCGGTTTTAACAATGGAGCTCGATGACCATGAATAACTATAGACCGTGGTTTATACTAAGTTTTATTTGTTAACCATTATTTAAAGTTCTATTTATATGCAGAAAATCGAGGATGTGTATACGTAAAGTACCACTTCCGTTTGACAGATTTAGTCCAAAATTTGATACGGATCTACAAATTTGGTATAAAGATCAGATACCAAATTTCACCCAACTAGCTTTTTGAGGTCTTTGAGTTATCGTGTTCACACACATACGGACAGACACGCAGATATAAGTCCAAAAATATGTTTTGCGAACTGAGGGAGGTCTAAAAAAATGTCGAGTTTTCGAAGTCGAATTTTTTGTCGAATTTTCTATTACGAGAAAGTAATAAAAAACAAATCAATGACGGTATTGTTAAATAACCATTTTATCTTTGCCTTACTTATCTGAACTAGATAAATTCATTAAACTATTTAGAATATTAAAAATACGATGTTGATCAAAACTAATAATTATTAATTTGGGAAAAAGCGAGCGGAGAATTAAATGTATTTTAAGTGCAGATAAAATTAGAGATAATGAAAATTCAATTAGCACCATCTGTATCGGAAAGCATATCTGAATTCATTAAATCCACCTCTACTTCCACCCCATCGATTTTCCTTAAATATTAGAACGCTAATCATGCTTTTGCATAACTATCCATTGAATTTGCATTGCCGTCAATTAGCCTTCGAATTTAATTAACAAAATTCCAGGTCAGGCTTTGAAGAAAGAAATTACTTATATAGGTGATTCTGAAAAAGTGTGTATAACTGTAAGCAGTGACAGAGGTGACCAGAATGAACATTTTCTTTTAATACAATGTGGGGTTGCAAGTACATTGTTCAGGAGCTATCACGATTCATGTGCAAGACACATTATGTTAATGACAATAAAACGGTTTCGTGCACATCATGTGGGTACTCTGGTTTAGACAACAAAAGATACAACAAAAGTTGTAAACATTACGTACAATAACGACGCCATTTCAAAGCAAATGTTCGAAGTGACGGCCACCAGTGGTGCGACATAGCTGATACCGCCGACGTAAGGATTCTCGCACCCGGTGAAACATGTCTGGAGTATCTTGAATGGCACCAGCAGCAACAGCAATGCGTACTACAAGATCATCCGCTGTGTCCACAGGAGTTTCATACACTAGGCTCTGAAGATGGCCCCATACAAAGAAATCAAGTGGGTTGACCTCAGGTGAGCGCTATTTAGAGTGTCGCGATCTCAGTGCAGTAACTGTAGCAATGCACGTGCAATTAACAGTGGAATCGTCCGCAGGAACGTGATAATTCAAGCAATAAACATAAAACGTTATAGCTCCTGAACAATGTACTTGCGACCTCACATTGTATTCTGGTCACCTCTGTCATTACTTGCAGTTATACACACTTTTTCAGAATCACCCTATATAAAAGAGACTGATTCTATATCTCAAATAAAAACATTTAGTATTTTACACAAATAATGACATGTATAACAATTTTCATTACAAGAAATATAGTATTAAAAATAGCATTTTAAAGTATTACCTATTACGCATATGCAATGAAGCGCTAATTTTTAGCCGATGCATGGTGAATAAAAACGAAATAAACAAGGAATTTGGTATTTCAGGAGGATGAAGTAGCAAGAATTAAAATTCCGTATTGTGCTTATTTGTAAACCTTCCCTACGTAAATATTGATATCGCGCTTGTAATGTTATATGCTTGCATAATTTTACTTTTAGCACACTTTACTGTAATCCAAGTAATAATGTCATATAGACATAAAAAAAAATTGAACTCTAAATTAAACTAATGAAATTATAGAGGGAAAAACAGTAATTTCAGTTGTATATTAAATAAAGTCTCTGTGACGATATTATAATGAAATTGGAATTTAAAAATTTCGAAACTGGAGAAATTCAAAGTAACTCCGAGAATTGCATGAGAAATCAACTTTGTTACTTTTGCAATGGAAAAATTTCAGAATTTCTTTTTACACGTGAAAGGGCGACTAGATGAAATCGTTTTTCCACAGACGAGATTTCAGGAATTGTATGAAAATCAGCCATTTGTTTTCTATGGAGATTGCAAAAACAAATGGGTTCGAATAAGATTGGGCGACGGACTCCCATTTACTGTCAGAGTCCTCCAAATATTACTCTCGAATCGTATTTTAAAGCGCATTTTTTATTTTTCAAACTCACTTGAAAATTATCTGCGAAAAATGTAATTTTAAAAATTACAAGAATTAAATAGCAATTGAAAACATTACTTAGTTATTGCGTACAATAAAAACATAATCGAAAACAATATTAATCGAAATTTCAGTATTAACCGTATGGCAAGTCGCTGAAACAGATAGATACACATAAATATATATTGTGTACAAAATGCTCCCTAATATCAGTGGTAAGAATTTTTTTGTTATTTTACGAATCTTCTGAGAAAAAGTGATGCATTAATGTACAATAATATAATATTTAATGGAAAACAGAGGACTGCCATAAAAAAGACGTTCATATGCTGTAATCACAAGTTTATCCTATATTTCAACAGTAATATTTCCTATTCATTATGGTTAGAGCGTATTTTTGTTGATTTTTATCCAGAAACAGTCTTATCTTTTTAATAATTTTCAAAGATCTTTTTCAAACTATTTCTGAGCTATTAAAATATTACCGACATTACCAAAACATTATCATGCATTTATGAATGAAAGCGCTACTAGAAAATTGCCTAGCTTTATTCAAAACCAATAAAAATCTCGTAAAAAAGGATGAACGACAGGTCATAAATTATAAGTTGACGTTTCTTAAAAGTGAAAAATAAAAATCCAGAATAAAAGCAAAAATCCTAAATAAGAAAAGCGTGCATTTTCCTTAACACCTTTTCCTTTCAGCGATGCGTGTTAAAGATTAAGTCTTCCCCTTTCGAGTTGGAATCGTTCGTTGGCTGAGAACTGGAAACATCGTTAACATTTAACACGGACCAGTCTCCCACTTGGCTTTTTGCCCACTTTTAAAAGAATAGGCGCTCCAAGGTATAGAAAAGCTTTCCATTGGCTCACAATCACGTACACGCTCTTCACGAGGAGGGAAAGAGATTTCTTGCTCCATGAATTTTTACTTGAAAAAATCTCGAGCGATGCCATACGATTGGTGCATTCTTTACAAAGTTCAATAAAAAAAGAAAAGAGAAAACACAAAAAGTTGTTCCACACGTGGCGTACACTGATCGATAATACTTTTCAAAAATGAATAGGGATGGGAAGCATTTTTTGAATTTAATCGTTTCAATTTCCTGCACAGCATGATGGCTACATAGTAAATCATTAATCTACATCCTGCTGTGCAATTGCGCTTAATGCAAACTTTGAAGAAAAAATTGCATTTCCATTTTACCGAGTTATAAAATATCTATATTTTAATTTGTTGCATTTATTACTACATGAAGTTCAATGTCATTACTAGAGTTTGATATTCGAAGTTCGTCAGTGCAATGAACTTTTGAATGATTAAAAAATGTGAACCGGCCTAAACTTTGTTAGGCCCTGGGCAGTGGACGCACTTTAAAGGTCCCTTGGCATGCTCTTGTCGGAAGATGGCAACACTAAAATTCGGAATAGATTGACGAGAAAGTAACTTTATGATTTAAGTGCCTCCGGCAGCTATCATCTCACACACATTGCCGGACCGACATCGATAAAGTTTGCGAAGACTAAAAGTTATAATCCAACTTGGATAAGATAATATAACGTTTTCGGGGTTTAAAATATCATCTTTCAATAATATATTATTCGCAAACTTATTATTATAGTGCTACGAAATATTTAACGAATGACGAATTAAAATAATCAAGGTTGTATTACAACGAAAACAATATTCTTTATTTCTATTACTACCTCTAGTATTCCCCAAATGTACCCTCCATGACAAATGTTAGCGCTTATGGAGGTGTCATGTTCGTTTACATTACAATTATTTAAAACAATTCAAACCCCCGAGGAAGGTATAGGAAAGTAACGGAAGCCCTGAGATCATCTATTTTTATCCTTTTATGTGCACTCTTTAACCCTTTCAATTTTTTTTATTCGAAAAATTGATTTTCTCGAACATAAAATTTAGAAGATATAAAAGAGCTCTGATTGAATGATATATCACATGCCATTGTTGCCATAGTTCTAAAGACCAAGTGCCTGCCACCCCAACAACTCCGCCCCATTGGGACGATTCGGCCCAAATTTCATAATACTGTAATGTAGATCTTGCCTAGAGTAATCTGCATACATAATTTCGCTACTTTATGTACGTAAATACACGTTGACATTTTGGTACCCTCTAACTCCCACCCCCGAAACTCCCACCACCAAACTAAATAGCAAAGGTGCACATGCCCGTAGTAAGCTACATTCCAAATTTCAACCTTCTGCCTCATATAATACAGAAATTATGAAGGGGACGGACAGATGGACAGACGGACGGACATACGAACCATTTTTCTTTCATAGTTTGTCGTAATATTTTAAGGTTGGTTGGTTTTCGGAATTGAACATAGGACTTCATGTAATTCTGTGCATCCTCAATGGGATTTATTTCTGGGCCTCTCCCAGGATATCGAAAGATTTTAACTTGCTGCTCCTCAAACCATGCCTTGGTTTTCTTAGCATTGCGGCTATCTTTTTGGTAGGCACATTCATTGTTAGGAAAGAAAAGCTGTTTCATTGGGATTAGATAAACCAATGACGTATATTAAAGATAGACTCCGAATCCTATTGTTGTAACTTGAAGCAAATTGGGAAGCTCCATGCCCAGAACTGTCATGGCCGAAAGTGAGTGAAGATGATGCAAAACACATGCTAAACACACAAGAGTAGCTGATTAATAATTCTTTCACACGCCGATCACGGAGTGATAAGTTCTTCTTTTCGTTTACTTTGTATTTGAAATATTTTATTATATTTTATAAACAATTTTTCGATCATGGTTTCAATTTCAATTTCGTTTCGATTGTCTTTTAGTTACGTATTTTCATTTTAGTTACGTATTTTTGATTTATTTTTGTGGAAAATGATTCCTGATCCTTTTTCTTGTCTGTTTGTACAGTTGTACGCAGTTTAACTTTGAGGAATGGTTTTGAATTAATTATTCCTCGGGCCCAAAATTTTCAAAAACAAAGCAGCCAGACAGCTAATTACTCCACGGCTCACTCCTGCCCAGAACTATCATGGCTCAATTTGCTTCACTTTTTGCCGCTGTTAACAATAGGATTCGGAGTCTATCTTTAATATACGTCATTGAGATAAACCATCACTAAATCCACATAGTGGTCATTGTTTATTGTACCCTCGATAAAGCATAAGCTTCCTAATCCTTTCACAAACCATAACTTCAAGGTGATTCTTCGTGTGCAAGCTGGATGGCTCTTCTTTTTTTTTCTTCTAATCACCTTTACTTTTCTATCACTCTTCTAAAGACAAAATCGGCTTTCATTACTGAAAATGACGCGTAGCCAATCATCTGTCGTCCAATTTGAATAGTTAGGTTAGGTTAGCAAACGTTTTCTTTTCAGTGATGTAGTCAACATAGGCTTTCTTTTCATTGGTACTAAGGCTTTCTTTTAGCAGTAAAAGGAGTAACCCTTTGTACTGTGGTTGTTTTTTTCGATGTCTTCTTGTTTATGACTTTGTTCCATTCTGCGGTAAGTGAGCTTGCAGTTTTTTTTTTTACGGTTCTCATTTAACAAGGAGCTTTAAACGGTTTTCCTGGGATGATGTGGTCATTCGCTTTCTTCCCGAACATGGTTGTACTAATGAACTTCATGATGATTTTATTTAGGGCTTTTAGATCCAAATTTAATTCCTTTGCAATATTCACTTGTTTCTGGTTGTTTTGCCATTTAGATATAATCAGATCTCTGATCTCTTGAGCAACGTATTTAGCTGATGGCGTGATGACAGATTTAAAAAATGAGGTGTGGTCACCATGCGACTTTCTTATACGTAAATGTCCTGGTCCAAATACAGAAAAAAAGTGTCTAAAATGGCTACTTCCGATAGAAATTTTGAAAAAGTTTGTGAATAAAAGTTACTTCAAATTAGCTTCTAAACACTTTGGTATAGATTCCAAATTTTCCTATACCATCTTCTATCGCCTATATTAGCAAAAACTGAATTTTGATAAGAGTAAAACTGGTACTTCCGGTTGGAACTTTGAAAAATTTCGTTAGCAAAAGTTGTTTAAAATTGTAATTGTAACACTTTTCAATCCGTTCAAAATTTTCATAAACGCAATGGTTAACGAGATATTTCAAAATTTATATTCTGGCGCTAGAGTAAACTGATACTTCCGGTTAACCGATTTCACTGGAAAACTAACCAGACCTCCCGAGGAAGATTATATTCTTAAGTTTAAAGTTTGATTTCGATAGGTTTAGTCGTTTGGACGCTATCGTGGACACACACCCACACGACTGACAGACACACAGACAGACAGATCTACAGACACATAGACATTTTGAAAAAAAACACTTTTTCGTAATCTAGGTACCCTAAAACGTTATGATCAGTGAAAATCTCGAGGTCGAAATTTTTCGTGATTACAATACTTCCTTATACTACGTAAAATTCTTAAATTTTTTTTATCCTTTTATACTCATAGAATTATTTGAATTAACCAAGAGAATAATGAAACATTCTCAGAATATGTCATTCATTTGCATATAAATAACAGCTATTTTAAGTGATTTGTTTGTGAAGCGTACACATAGATGCAATAAGTCGCCCAACGAAGTAATGAAGAGGTGGTCATAATAAATTGTAAATTCTTAACCAGTTCAAGCCTTACTTATTACTTACTTTTCAAACCCGCTTATCCATTAGGGTCGCCGGGCAGGAACCCAATGGAGGATCTCCAATGCTCGCGATCTTCCGCCATCAGGCGCATGTCCTTAAAAGTAATAGCCAAGGAATCCAACTCAGATTCACCATGTAGTCTAGCCGCCTGCTTCTAGGCCGACCCTTCGGAAAATAGCAACTACCTAGAAAGAAGTGTTTACAGCATCCATATCATGTGGCCATAACAACGCTACTTAAGACCAATCAATGCGGAGAAGGAGCGGGTCGACATATAGGGTCGGACACTTTAATATGACCACCTGCTAGTATCCGGAATATATCCACCTTTGGTGGCAAGCACAGCAGCTAGTCGACGTGGCAGAGAGTCAATAAGTCCTCGGAAGGTGGTTGCAGGTATATGGGACCATTCGGCGATCAGTGCATCCCATAATTCCATCACCGTGCGTAGTGGAGGGTCCAGCTTGCGGACATGGCGATCGAGATGGTCCCACAAATGTTCAATGGGGTAGAAGTCCGGGGAGTTTGGTGGCCATGGGAGTAGCTTGAATTCATCCTCATGCTCCTTAAACCAGTCGTGGACAATTTTAGCAGTATGGCAGGAAGCATTGTCCTGTTGAAAGGTGCCATCACCCTGAGGAAACACTGTCGTCATGAAGGGGTATACCTGGTCTGCGACGATCGTCAGGTAACGAACAGCATTCAGTGTACCCTCCAGCGGTATCAGTGGACTCAGACCATACCGCGAAAACATCCCCCAGACAGTTACTCCTCTCCCACCAGCCTGTCATCTGCCAACGATGGCGTCGGGATGCCTTTTCTCAGATGCTTCCTGGCGAATTCTCCACCATTACAAACAAAAATTAAATAATATTAACCTTACTAATCTTTTTATTATTTCTCAAAATTAAAAATTAATTTT
>JAHWFO010026271.1:2430981-2511522 GCA_023313115.1 Rhysida immarginata
ATATTTCTCATTAATATGCCTTGCCATAACCATGAATATCGATTTTTTTAATCGATATATGTTATTTTTCCGAAATCTGAGGTAGACATGGTTTGAAGGTCAAGTATGCAAAATTTCTTCAAGATCGGAATAAAACTGTAGATTTGTATAAGAAAGAAACAAACAAACAAACCCACAAACAAACCCACCCACAAACATCTTTCTTTATATATAGATTATAAGTAACAGGCTGAGTACCCAGTGACAGGTTACATCTAAGCAATTACAATCAAAGAGAGAAATCTAGTAAAACTAGCAAAGGTACCCGATAAAATATAGATAAAATATATATATAAAATTATATATATAGATAAAATTATAGATTATATAAAAATGAAAATATTAAATATGAAAATAATTGTAATCAAAGAAAAATAGTTAAGAATTACAGAACGAATGAAATATTTTCAATAACGATTTTTTTGAAATGGTTATAATTCATTGCATTGGTATCAATCGGATTGGGTATAATATTGCATAATTAAAGCATTCTTTAGAAGGGTAAATTTTTTATGATTGTTTTCTTTCGTAAAGATAAATAAAAAAATTTTATTGGTTCGGGAATTGAGATTGGGTACACCTAATTGGACATAATTAAGAATTTTAGAAGAGTAAATGATATTATGATAGAGCTTGAATAAATAGCAAACATATAAATATAAATCTTCTCTGATAAGGAGAGGCTACGAAGGTTGGGGAAACGGATTCAGATGGGAATTGGCGTATACGTAGAGGATCCTTACCTGTGTAAGTGTCAGAGCCGTAGCGCCCACTATTCAGCCGTTCGCCAGATAATTGACCCGATATTTGGTCGCCTGAAGGAGCACGCCTTATATACGCCGTGCACACATAATTTGTCACCAGCAAAGGTAGCGCAACGGTAAAACTTGCGCTCGGCATCCCATAGCTTTTTGCGGGTTGTTGGTTTAAGTCCCGGCCGGGGAATTTTTTTTCAAAACTCTGCACAACGGTTTTTTTTTTTCATTTCTTACTAATAATCACGATTTAAAATGCACTTTTATTTACTTTGTTTATCAAGTGACTTTTTTTTAAGTAAGTTATAAAAAAATTGAAAAATTAAATAAAAATGTTTTTTTCATTGTGATTATTATTAAAAAGGTATGAAAATTCGGTCAACATTTGAAGAAGTCACTGGCCCGTCAACATTTCCGTGACAACGACGAGGTGAAATCAGCAGTTCGCTACTAGTTCCAAACTCAACCGGACGACTTTTTTCGACAGGGCGTGGAAAAACTTGTCCACTGCTGGGATCGTTGCCTCAATCGGCTTGGAGATTATGTGGAAAAATAAAAGTTGAATTGTTCTGTCGAACGTACATGTGTTTATTTTTTTCCCGATCACGATTTTAGAGAAAAAAATACGCGAATTATACTTTTCGATCACCCCTCGTAACATGAGACGGAGACCAAATGGTGGGGGCATATTCTAATATTTGTCTTAGTAAGACATTAAAAAGAAACACTGAATTATAATGTTTCACTAAGGGACCGCATGGGCATGTAATCACGGATTTGGTTAAAATTTTAGGTCAATATACAACATTAATATACACTGAACGACCAATTTATTAGAGACACCTCTTACGGAAAATGGATCGGCCTCCCAGTGACACCCAAACAATGGAACAGGCCGAAGCGGTGTATAAAAGGGATGCATTGTATTACAAGTTGCAGTTAGCAGCAGACTGAATGTGGGTAAGTCCAAGAATTAGACCGACTTTTAATGATCGTTGGAGCTCGACGGGCGCAGTTGAGCATTTCGCAAACCCCGCGAACCTCCTCGGGTTTTCGGGTGCAACAGTGTCAAGGGTATTCTCCAACCTCGAACAAACACAACTCCGGACGTAACAGGGCCGTGGATGAACGAGGCCAACGGCGACTGACAGAATTATCCACAGCAACAGGACGGGAACAGCCAAACAAATTGCAGCGCAGTTCAATGAGGGAGCACCTCAACCCATTTCGGAGCACATGGTGTGGCGCAGCTTACACGAGCTAGGTTTAACAACAGGAGGCCAGTACAGGTACCGTCGCTGTCACCGCAAAATAAGAAAGTGCGCCTACTATGAACACAAAGGTATCGCCACTGCACACTGGATGAGTGGAAGGAGGTCGCCTGGTCCGACGAATCGCGGTTCCTACTTCATCATGCGGATGGCAGACTGCGCAACTGGCGCAGAGAGAACGAGGCCATGGATCCATCCTGTCAGCAGACAACCGTACAGGCGGGTGGAGGAGGAGTGATGGTCTGGGGTGTCTTCTCTTGGGACACACTGGGTCCTGTGATATCCGTAGACACATCCCTGAAAGCGACACCCTACTTAAACATTGTTGCCGATCAGGTGCACCCGTTCATGATGACTGTGTTCCCTGGCGGTGACGGACAGTTTTAGCAGAACTGTCACCGTGCTCGAATGGCCTTGGACTGGTTCGAGGATCATGACGCGGACTTCCACCTGCTTCAGTGACCAGCTCGTTCGCCCGATCTCAACCCGATCGAGCATTTATGGGATGAGGTGGAGAGAACCATCCGACGCCTTCCCACGTTACCGTCAAACCTGCACCAATTACGGGACGCTATGATGTCAGCCTTGGCTGCTATTCCTCCGCAACAGTTTCAACACCTTGTTGAATCCATGCGAGCACGTATTCAAGCAGTTCTTGCCGCTAAAGGAGTCGCAACACGCTAAAGGAGTCTCTAATAAGTTGGTCGTTCAGTGTATCTTCTGTGTAAAAGGATTTGAATCAATGGCATTTCGTTTCGGAGGAAAAAAAATTATTTTACGTTTATGATTGTAGTTCCAGATAAGCCAATTGGGAAGAAAGGTATATAATTTAACAGAGATGTCACAGTGGTTAACGTCAACTGCTTTGGATATACTGGTCCGGGTTCAATTCCTGTAGTACTGAAATTTTTTTCATTTTTTTATATTTGTTCCCCATTTTTTTGTATTTTCGCCATTATTATTTGTTTGCACTTTGCATAATAACATACATATACAGGGTCTTTGTAATTAAAGTTACATTTTGACATGGTCGTAAAAAAAAAAAAATGCCGGACCAAAAGCTATAATACTTGGTAATATTATACAAGAGGGCATACCCACCGAAAAGAAAAATTAGTTCAAAAGGTCACCACCAGCATGGAATGGCGCTCTATGCAATATTCGTATGCGAAATTAGACACGAAGACACAGGTTAACAAGTCTTTAAATCGTTACTAAAAATAATTTTAGTAACGATTAAAGACTTGTTAACCTGTGTCTTCGTGTCTAATTTCGTATACAAATATTGCATAGAGCGCCATTCAATGCTGGTGGTGACTTTTCGAACTAATTTTTTTTTTTGGTGGGTATGAACTTCCCATGCCCTCTTGTATAATATTACCAAGTATTATAGCTTTTGGTCCAGTAGTTTTTTTATGGCCATGTGAAAATGTAACTTTAATTATAAAAACCCTGTACCTAAGCATTGTCACAGGTCAAGAAGATGAAGGTTTCTTGTGTGCTTAATCGAGAAGTACGATTTGAATTATTTAAAGTGAAAAGGTGAAACAAGTCTCTTTGGACGAATGCTTTAAGAAGACTTAAGGATACAGTGAATAAAGAATACAATACAAAGAATACAACTTTTTAGAATATATATTTATAAAACACAAAATAATATACAGCTTTTGCATAAATCTTGGAAGGAGTTCGAAGTCTGACCACTTGATATCTAATCCACGCATATCAACGAGTTGGAGAGGACGTATGAGCTTTGTTTTTGTCAGATACTGTGGCGTGGTTACTTGTGTCTCGTGACAGTAACACACAATGTCGACGTTGGATCGGGCATAATTCATAATAGAACTCTGTCTTCTTGCCTGGCCTCCACGGTTTATCTGCGTGGCTTTTTCCTTTGATGTTATTTAAAATATTAAGTTTCCACTAGATTTGCTAGAGATTAGCGAGGAATCACGGATACAGTTACTACCATCGATGCCGATATATTGGAACGAGTGTGGCATGATATTTGGAAAGAAAGGGAGACATAGAATTGACTTTTGGTAAACAAGATATTACTTACTGTTACAAATTTGATATTAAATGCCAACTTTATTAATTATATCCGTCATGGAGGGAAGCAGTTCCAATTATTAGAAACCGACACAACTGCCGCATTTGGGGCTCACAAAACCCCCACGTTCTAAGGGAGCATATACGCGATAGCCCAAAGGTTAATGGTTGGTGCAGTTTAATGCATGATCGAGTAATCGGACCTTTCTTTTTCGCTGAAGACACCATTACCGCTACAAACTCCCTAGATATGCTGGAGAACTACCTGATTCCAAAAACGGAAGAACTGCAACCCAATATAGTCTACCAACAAGATGGAGCACTTCCTTATTGGGGCCTGCAAGTTAGGCAGTGCCTTGATACGAACTTTCCAGGACGATGGATTGGAAGGAATGGGCTATCCCTCTGGATTTTTTCCTCTGGTGATATGTGAAAGAAGTGTGTATAAGACCAACGTTGATGACATTGAAACTCTCAAGAACAGAGTAATTGAAGCAATCGCTGAAATCAACCCCGAATTGCTAGCCCGAACATGGGAGAAAATCGAGTTTCGCTTTGACGTCCTTCACGCCATAAATGGGGGGCACATTGAAAGCATGTTAAGAAACTTTTTGAATAAATAAAAACACGTTAAAATTTGTAATAGTTTTTGAGAATAAACATGTAAAATACGGGATATAATTTAGAAACACTCTGTATATTAGATTTGTTGCTTTGTATCTCGTTTGTTTTCTTTGGAAATTTTACAAAAACTTTTTATTCAATGAATTATTTTTTGTATCCACAGCTCTTTCTTCTTCCATGAGCATTTATTTTATTAAGAAAAATTAACAATTTTAACCGATAAAACATATTGAATTTTATAAGAAAGTTTATGCAAACACTTTTTCCATCCATCGTGATATCCGTTGACATTTGAATGGGTTAGTGAAAAAAGGGGCCTATCCCTCATGAGCTTTGCTTTTCAGATATTTTGAGTTTCATTAACAGTTCTGCAGATGATATTAATGAACTTAAAAGGCTTACTGCATTCAATAGGAAAATTAAAGCAATTTTTCAATTTTTCACTGTGCGCGTGCTCTTTCAATCGTTGTGAAGATTTACGTGCACGTGTTACGCAAAGAGACGATTGCTGCCGCTTACATAACCTGAAATCTTCATCTGCTAATAATGGCTTTAATTTTGGTTGGTCTCTTTTATGCTCAAAATATTAGATCGAATTCTAACGAACAAAAATTCGTGACATCGCAAGAGTATTCAGGAGTACTTTTTTTTCTATTTTTAACAATGAGTACTTAAGTTCTGGAAGAAAACCACTCTTTTGGAAAATGGAAAGCTAAAGCATGTCATTAAATATCGTTTTCGTAGACATACGCATTTAAAGCATTTATTAGAAAACTTAAATTCTTTTTGAATAAATAATAATACATAATTTAGTCATTTAATAATCAAATTTCATTTATAATAATTTTTGGACCGAACACCAATACCAAATTTTTCTCCTTACGCGGATATGAAGACATACAGATCTTATCAAAATAAAAATTTGGAGAGAACCCATTATCGTTTTGTTTATTTTTGAAAGCAGCTGAAATTCAACTCATTCTATCGATATTTTCTGAATTTTCACGATATTACCTTGGGCTTTTTATAAGAGTATCTCTATAAATTTGGCTAATAAATTTTGTAAAAGACATTTTGGTAACTCTTGCGCATGCGCAGTTAAACATTATTTTGTGACGCTCCAGGGGGGGGGGGGGGCGCCCGGTTCCGTTACTTGGGGGTACCCAAAGGTAACCACCATACCCACCTAGGAACAATGACGGGTTCGAGACCTGTAAATAAAAGATGACGATAGGCTTTGTGGGTAAAATAAAAAACAACGTTGCTATGATTTATTCACGGACAAAGAAAATACAAAAACCCAATTAATATACACTATATGATCACAAATATCCGGACACATGCACGTTTGCGCTCTAGCTACGATTTCATGGAAATCCATAGGGCGTTGCACATCCCTTTGCCCGAATCACAGCTTCCACCCTTCGGGGAAGACTTTCCACCAAATGTTGGTAGGTACTTTCCGGAATGTTCCTCCATTCCTCCTGAAGAGCGAGAATCAGTTCAGGTACAGAAGTTGGCCGATGTGATCTGGCCCGCAAGCGTCTTTCCAATTCATCCCACAGACTCTCTATAGGATTGAGGTCGGGACTTTGTGCCGGCCAACCCATTTCTTCGACCCCTGAGTCCGCAAACCACTGCTGTACACGCCTCGCTTTGTGGCACGGAGCATTGTCGTGTTGGTAGAGAAATGGCCCGTTTCCGAAAAATTGCCACAACGTTGGAAGTGCACAGTTGTCCAAAACATTCAGATAACGGTCGGAGTTCATGATTCCTTGCACAGGAACGAGCTGGCCCAGTCCGTACCATGAAAATGAGCCCCACACCATGACTCCTCCTCCTCCGAACTTGACTGTGGGCTCTGTGCACTCAGGTAAGAAGCGTTCTCCAGGTATGCGCCAAACCCAAACTCGTCCATCGGATTGCCAGAGTGTGTAGCGAGATTCGTCTGTCCACATTACACGTTTCCATTGGTCCATTGTCCAGTTTCTGTGGGCTTTGCATCACTCCAGACGTCGCTTGGCGTTGACCCTGCTGATGTGGGGCTTGTGGGCAGCAGCACGGCCATGGAATCCCATCGTGTGCAGTTCCCGACGAATTGTCATGGTACTGGCATCATTTGCAGAGGCGTTTCGAAACTCTGTGGCAATTTTTTCCGCCGAGGACTTCCGGTTGCTGCGGGTGACACGACGAAGCACTCGACGGTCTCTGTCCGTTAGTGTCTTGGGTCTACCGGTTCGTTGTTGAACTGTTGTTGATCCCCGGCTCTTCCATTTCATAATGACATCGCCTACTGTTGACTTGGGTATCTGAAGAAGGCTGGAAATGTCATGCACGGACTTGCCGCATAGGTGACATCCAACGATGGTTCCACGTTGGAACTCACTGAGCTCTGCCGAACGACCCATTCTTGCCAATGTCCAAGCAGAGTTGTGTCTGAAGGTGTGGGAAGCTATTTAAATGATGTGCAAGTCATTATCATGTGACATTGGGCCAATCGATGATCTGTGAGGGGTGTCCGGATATTTTTGATCATATAGTGTATGATTCTAATATGCAACAAGGGGGCCCTACTAAGACTTAGATTAACTTCGATGAAACTTAATGACAACAGACGTCTCCACCTTAGCATATACCTCTCTCTGCATACACTAACCGTGGCTTAACAAGGTCCACGTTTAGCTCACCCCTCAATTGTGCAGAACCCACTGGGCTCACTAGCTCCCTCTTGTGCTCAGCTTTCAACTGACCGCTGCACGAGTCTCACCTCTGAAACTGCCACCCAATCAACCCACAACGTACGGAAAACGTCGTGTGCACCCCTTTTTTTTTCTTCTACTTATGCAATGCAAATGTGAAGGAGGGAGGTGCCACAATAACCCTTCTATGTCCTACCCACGGACTAAATTAGTAATGATTCAAAACATACATATATTGCGTGTAATCCTTACACAAATCTGGGCTTCTGCATTACTCATTATCAATGCCCATGACACGAGGCTGCCAGCCAGCGCCCAATCAGAGCTACTGGAGCTAAGTTATTGCACTAATTCTGCACGGGAACAATCAGTGCTGTCAAATGGCTGGACACTTGTGCCACCTCACAAGAACTTCCTGACGCTACTACAGGCATTTCTATTAACTACATTAAATATGTACAGGCTTCCATTGTTCTCATCACTTCGATTTCATACGGAATAACTTCTCCCTAGACAACCGTTCATGCATAAATTGTACTGAGTTCTTCCGAACAGCAAAACGCTGGCTAAGATCAATATTCGTCCGTAGCCACACAGAAACTGCAAATAGTTTCTTCAAAGATTCCCGGGGGCCCGTCAAAACAACTTATTATAACACTCACCAACCAGTCGAAAGATATTTTCCATCGCATAAATACAAACCAACCCGCTTCACTGCCAAACACGTCGGGGCAGAAGAGGGTTAGCGGCGCATAGCTCAACAAAAAGACCATCGACGGTTCATCTCTTTGCAGACCGGTTTCACAGAAAGAAAACAAAAAAATAATCATCAACATCATCAAATCAGTACTAGGCAAATCATTTTCCTTAATAAATTTGCACTTCACACCTTAAATCAACAGGCTGATTAATAGCAAGCGGGCCGAAAGACCCATTATCCGACTTGAACTTCACTTCCGAACGATAGGCTTATTTTTTAAGCGTACCGACGGGACAGCAGTAGTTTTCTATGTCTTACTTGTACAACGACAAACATAACAAGAAGAAATTCAAAATTTTTGAACTAATTAATTTTCAAAAGAAAACTAAGCGTCAACAATTGACATGACGAGGCAGCATCCCATGAATACGGAGAATTTCATCTTCCCGACAATGCTAACCCGTCAAAAGATCTCATTGTTGACGCTTCTTTATGATAAGCTTGTAGGGGAAAATATCTTCGCATTGAATGATGGGTACAGCTGCCATATTTTGAGGGCAAGAGGAAGGCAATCCTATACTACTACTCATCGAAGTGCGCCGTTTTTGCCCGACTTGTTATTGTATAACGATGGTAACGAGTTGTTGCGAGTTTGGATGTATTGTATAACAATTGGATAAGTTCAGAGCCATGGCAGCCTTGGGTCTCGATGCCCTCAAAAGATGGCGGATATTCAATGTTTATGTTTTGATATTTCTCCCTATAACAAAATTTAAAAATCCAGTGCAAACCAGCAAAGCTTAAAAAAACGAAAACACAGAATATAATAAAAATTAAGAAAATACCCAAAAGACACTTAAGTAAAACAATTCATAAATAAAGCATGAATAAAAAAAAAGAATAAATCAATAGCAACAATCCTTAAATCAAATAAAATAAAAAAAACTGACATCACATGTCACAATTTAGTAAAAACGCTCGTATTTCATCAAATATTTAATATTTTTATATTCTGATTGCAGAGTGTTGTCTCTACTGTAGTTAGTTAAGATTCCTGAAAATGGAATTGCATTGGATTGAAAATCATGCATGTTATAAACAAAAATACTTAGGGAAACCTTTATATCTCCATGAATTTGTATTCTCATACAAATGACACAGATAAATAAAAGCAGTCTTATAATTCATATGCTACAGTTACAACGCATTTCAAGCATTGTTTTTACAGGGTGATCCTAAACATTATATTTTGTTCAATTTGTAGCTGGTCCCCTATGTGCCTTCGGGACAAACTGTTCGCTGAAATATATGAAATGTAACATGCTCTTTACACCCCTGAAGTTTCAGGATAATTCGTCAAGTGTTTTTCTAGATATTCAACGAAACGTCTATACAGGGTGAGTCTGAAACCCTGTCACAAACTTTTAGAAGAGGTAGTACGGACGATTCTAAGCAAAAAAGTTCATATGAACATGGATTCGAATTTCAACGATAACCGTGATATGAACAGAAATAAAAATGCCGCCACTGAGACCAAAAAGTTAATAACTCAGGTTCTATAACACCTAGGATAATGAAATATGGGGGAATGTAGGGTACATAAAACTGCGTATGCCATTAAAATTTGATGGAATTCCAACGAATAGTTTCCGAGTTACGTAGTCAACATCTTAACACGTGATGGTTAGTACTCACTTAACTTGTTGATCTTAGTGGCGGCATTTTTATTTCTGTTCATATCTCGGTTGTCGTTGAAATTCGATCCCATGTTCATATGAACTTCTTTGCTTAGAATCATCCATACTACCTCCTCTAAAAGTTTGTGGCAGGGTTTCAGACTCACCCTGTATATAGGTGTCCGGATACTTTTGGACGCAAACAATTAAACAAACAGTATTTGCAGTGGATATTCTTTAATTTGCAGTGGTTATTCTTTAATCAAGGCAACACTTATTGAACCTATAGTAAATATTCAAAGTGGGCCCCCATTATCCTGCTTGTACAAACGAGTGGGCGGAGGATCCCAAAGGAACTGCTAGACGATCTGAATCTGCCCATGCCTTATTGCTATAACTTGTTTTGCTGCCCTGGATGAACATACACTCTATTGAACAGTCAGTGTGTGGCACTTTCGTCCAATTTGACGTGATACGGTTTATCCCCACCAATGTCACTTGCTACTCAATCACGATAATTGAGTTTGCATCTTGTTTGCATAATCAGACAATTTTCTTTGACTTTTCATTTCCTTTTCTGATGTTCTTGTTTAATAAACAAAAATCTAATGCTTCTTTTTTATCGCTTCTTAATCATTATGAAATATCCCGTACTTATTGTGAGCAGTGTATTTACTGTGTGCAGTTATATCAGTAAAAAGTTGTGATACCCCTAAAGATGACGTTCCTCTATTATCTTTCAGATACTGTATTGTGCATGTTCTATATGCATAGACATTCTCTCTAACAGCCCTATTTTCTATGTCTGTAATAAACGTTATATTATTAGATTGTGTATGCATTTTGCTGCAAAATCTCTTCTTAAATTGATGAACTTTTTTAATCTTGGTTTTTCTGAATCTGTAAATTTTTAATATTGATCATCACGTTGTCAGAAACTGAAAAACAGCATGTTTTAAAGGAAACAACGAAACCAAGAGTTCCACTAAATTATTTAATGATCGTGTGCCTTTGGGAAGCATATTCTGGAGCGTAAACATAATTATGACAAATCGCTTGTTAAAATTTTACATTCTACCAAAAAACCGCGTTGGCTAAATTTCTGGGAATCTATAGAAATCGCCAAAGGGGCCAATCATGGAATTCAATATCGATGATGGCCTATGAACGTCGCTTATTGGTCCAAAATTACGAAGCTTTTAATGTTATATGTCCGCGGTGAATGCATGTGTCCAGTGTTGTGATTGGTCATTTTGTTTAATCTCGTAGTAGTCTCGTTTATTTGTTATGTTTCCTTATCTTGCTGATTATATTCTCATTCTTTATCTAGTGTTTCGCTAAAGAAGATGACCTTATCGTCAAAAAAGGAAAACTGTCTATGTTTTCTCTCTCTCTATTCCTCTTTTACCTTTTCGGTATCGAGAACGTTAAATAATCATTGGATCTTCTAGACATTTAACCTACAAGGGGATCAGCCTACTGAGACGTTGCTTGGTCTTCCAAAGTTGTTAGCAAAGGACAAACATAACCATCTATGCTCTCAGTGGGATTCGTTCCTGCAACCTCCTGGTTTCGAGAGCGACAAGACCTGCGCCTTAGCGTTTTCAACCACCGTATACGATCATTAAATAATTTTGTGAAACTAGTGGTTTCGTTATATATTTTATTATACAATGCCTTTTCTTTATTTGACAGGGGGGAGGTAAATTAACTCGGTATTTACAAGTTATTAAAAATTACAACATTATTTTTGTGGCAGATTTATAGGGTTATTCAAAATAAATGATGCAAAAAAGTAGCTGTGACTAGTACAATTACAAAATACGGATATGATATGAAAGATAAACTCTCCAAGTTTCTCTCGATAAGAGAGCCCTTGGTGACACGACAGACGCCTAACGATACTCAAATTCATCATTCACACGTGCCAGCACTCTTTCACCAATTGCGTCGATCGCTTGGAAAATTCGCCGCTTTAAATCTCCTGTAAGTCATGCTGTAATGGGGGTACGAAGACGCTGTCCTTCACGTAGCCCCACAAAAAGAATTCACAGGCCGTTAGGTCAGGTGATAGGGGGGGCCACAGCCTCAGTAGCACATCATTGGCCACAACAACCACTGTGAAAACATGTGATAGTAGCTGGTTGAAACGCGCCTCTAATGAGCGTTTTCGAACTGGCGGGTTTTTCAGCGTCGCGAAATGAAACTTGGAGAGTTTATCTCTTATTTAATATCCGTCTTTTTTAAATATCTTGTTTATACTGGTCACCGCTATGTTTCCTACGTGCATCATTCATTTTGAATTATTGAGATGAAAGACTACTCATGCAGAGATTTAGCTGAAATTGTCAACCTGAAAATAAAAGACACTCCAGGTGTACAGTCTGATCTAGGATTCAGGTTGGAAGATCTAGAGCGCTATTTTCGAAATCTTCCCCAGTCTTATTTGAAGTTGCATAACGCTAAATTGTCCATCTGTCTCCTGAATCATGCCGTTAATAAAGCCCGCCAGAGGGTGTTGATAACAAGAGGCTTCATGCTTTTGATGACTAACCTTGTTTAATTTGGACTGAGACCGACGAGTTGGGTCCCTGGATGGATCTGGATTAACGACTGCTGTATGATGGTCACAACAGCCGGGGGGGGGGGGGGGAGATCGTGAGTAACTGATGAGTCGCCCATCCAGTGACTAGCCGTGCCTGATGTTGCTTAACTTCATAGAAGTTGTTTCAGTGAAAGTCCACCAGGCCACGGCCACCCCCTTGTTGTGCGGTGGTATTCCAGGTGGCTGGACAAAGTTTAGAAATTCAGTTGGAAACTGTATAATTTCATCCTGATTGACAGCAGTGTAAATAGAACGGAAAGAACTTGTTGTTTCAGGCAACATTTTTAGCAGATCCAGATTGATTTCTCGACTTCATCATTTTGTGAAGTCAAAATAGCACGTTCATACACGAGTTGGAATCTTTGTAGTTGTAGTTCATGTTAGAAAAGACTTTTGGCTTGAGCTCATCTATTGTGCCAACCATCTGTCCTCATTGAACTTGGTTGAGCTGTTGGTACAAAAGCAATCTTCTGCTGCCAATGGCAAGCAGCTTCTGTGTAAAGTGTTGAGCTGTTAAATCTCCAAACAGACGGGCTCTCATGTTGGTCTTCAGTTCCAGTTTCTGAACATGTTGCATAGAATGAAGGTCTTCAAAGAAGCATTCAGTTCATCAGCCTTTGTGGCTTTTGGGATGATGGGAAGGGTCTGTCGAAAGTCTCCTGAAAGTACCACAGTTACTACCTCTGATGTCTTTCAAAGTCTTGTCAACAGCTTCCAGCGCCTTGCGATGTGATATGGTGCACTCATTCCAGACAGTGAGTGTTTGTTGCAAAACCTTGGCCATGGTTAAATTCCTTGAAATGTTGCATATTGGAGAATCTTTTTTGGCCAAATTCAAAGGAATCTTAAAAGCTGAATGTGCAGTCCTGCATCCAGTTAGAAATGTTGATGTAATACCAGAAGATGCCATAGCAAGATCTATGCAGTGCTGCCTAGTCTTCCTGAGAAGAAGGTTGATCAGGAAGGTTTTTTCCTCTGCTTCCATGCGCATCAAAAAAAGATGTTTTCCAGTCTGTCTTCTGTCAGCATGAATTATCCTGTTGTAAGCAGCTCTTTGGTCATCGAGTAGCTTTGGGTCATTTTCAGCAACAAAAGCCTCCAGTTCATCTATCTTCTTCTGTCAATCTATCTTCTTCTTCTATTATTCCTGGTCATATATGGTCAGAGATATTAGCATCGCCCTAAAAAAAAAGAGGGAGAGAGAATGTGGGAAGGGGGTGTAAAAATGCGCGTTATATTTCCACTCTGATCTTGACCTCGGATCAATTTGACCTGCCGAAAACCTTCTCAGGGACAATGTGAATTACCATGCAAAATTTCGTCAAGATTGGTGCAGCCATTTTAGAAGGAATAGCGAACATACATACAGACATACATACTGAGAATTTTATATATTTATAGATGTGTCATTATTCAATGGTTTACCCCTTAAAATACGTGTGTCACCTCGGTTTTGGCAGAGATCGGAGAATGTGAGGTGACAATGAAGGTAAAAGGAGATTCTCCGCATTTAATGTCGTCAGAACAACGACCCAATGAGAAGGAGACAGAAGAAATGGAGAGAGAGAAGGTGAAGAAAAAGCCGACCCCTTGGAAAGGAAATAGAGTAGGTCGGAAGAAGAGAGATCGGGTCGTTCCCTCATTGGAGGAAAAGAAAAGAGAAGTTTTCGTCGGGAGGAATTTGGAAAGGAAAGAGGAGAAGGAAAATGACTTGAACGTGAGTAGATGGAACCGATCTTGGACGGCGAAAAAGAGGAAACCCGACGTGAAGGTGGATGGTGGTGATAGGCCGAGAAGACGCACCAAGCCCGGAACGGAGAGTGGAAGCCAGGCAAGGAACAGCGGCTGGAAATTAAGGAGGACTCCAGATAGGATAGGAAAAGCTGGCCAAGCCGGTAAGGCTAGATATAAGTGCTCTTCGGTGGCAACGTGCGGGGCCATTAACGTAAAGACGAGAGACAGAGGCGGAGTTGGCTGTCACACACGTATATTCTATCGCAAAGAGCGAGATAAACTTAAATCCACCTCCGAATGGTTCGTTAGCAAAGACTCTCAACCACGAGTTTCGATTTTGCCCGGAATCCTCGCGGAGATAAAGACCTCAGACAAGAGCGACCGGAAATCCCGCTCACCAGTCAGCGAACCGTTTGCCCAAGAAACGGCGAAAGCTATTTCAGGAACTAAGGAATTGGAAAACATTCCACAAGCCAGTTTGGATAATTTCGCCTTGACCGACATTGGAAACGGCGCCATTCAACAAGGGACCTCTAGCCCAGCTGTGAATGGATTTGAAGACGCCGACGGAGATATTAAGTCGAATACAAACCAGTGGCAATTACAAACTTCAGTCTCTTCCGAGAAGAAGGAGCCACTTTTAGCTATTAAGCTATTCATTTCTATTACTGTTTCAGCTGTTGGAGTTTACATCTGGTTTTCATCGCCTGTGATTTTGGATTTTCAACTGGAGTGGACATTTCAAGGACTGGACATTTTTGTAAGTGACTTTTTTGTGCATACTTTGATTTGATTTTATCGGCGTACGTGATCCCAGGCTCGCCCTGGGTGCTCGCGACCCGTTCATCCATTACCGGCGTCGTCTGTGCCCCAGCGGAAGACTGCACACCATGGAGAGGATGATACTCGTCACCTGCGAGAGAGCCTTCAACGTGGCGGAGTTTATGAAGGCCCTGCTGTCGAAGATCGACGTGCCAGAGTTCCTGCCGAACGATCATCCAGCAGTCATCTGTCTCCAGAAACTTTCTGCTACGGAGCACCGTTTGCTTGCAGCAACTGAGCTAAGCAAAATTATTGAAGCTAAGTTTGTTAAAGTTAATGACATCAGGGTTAATTTGTTTCCCTACAATCCATCTCGATTGGTAATTTTAGTGCGGGGTATCTCCCCTTTGGTGGCATGGGCCTACATTCTAAATGTGTTTAGCCAATTTGGTGAAGTTCTTAAGATGTCCAGGATCAAACATGAAGACCCAGCATATTTGCAGACCGGAGAGATTAACATCGAAATGAACTTGGAAAAGGACATTCCAGACTCCTTAATGGTGCATGGTGAGCGAGCGTTTGTATCTTATCCAGGAATGCGCCGCTCATGCTGGTACTGCAAACGTATGGATCATGTTAGGAATGACTGCCCCTTGCTAAAAAAGTGTGAACACTGTCACAGATTTGTGAGCCGAGCTCATTCGTGTCCTTACGCCCCAGCTTTACGTTTGCCTTCGTCTTCTCATCTTTTTGAGCAACCAGCTAAAGAAAAGGAGATTGTGTTAACGAACTCGTCAGAAAATTGTGAGTCCTTCCCAGAGCTTCCTGTGTTGCCGCCGTACCATTCTTCTGGTGATAGTACAGCATTGCGATCCTCCTCCAAAAGGAGTCGCACTCCATCGCCACGACAGCGTTCTTCTGGTGGGCAAAAGCCTAAACTGTCTTGCGTCGAAGGTGATTCAGAGAGTGCCCTGCCTGAGGAAGTGAACAAGGCACCTTCCTCTAAGATTATAACCTCTAATGATGTGTCAGATGTGATTTCTGACAATTCATCTGATGATAAATTAATAATTGACGAAGACAACTCTATGGAAGTTAATGATGACTTAACGCCTGCTTCTGTTGTGCTTGAAAGTGGTTCTCCAGCGCTTCAGCGGGGAAAGTCACCCTCGCAATCTTCTGGATACGATGTCAGCCCATCGCCATCAAGGTCGGATAAGTCCCAACCGTCACGCAGCCGGTCCAGAAACCGTAGGTCCAAAAATAGGCGTTCCAAAAATCGGCACGCTAAGAAAAGCTCTGATAATGTTCCATCACTAGCGAGTAATCCTGAAGGCAATTCTTCTACCCAGCTTCCTAATAATGACGTTTAAATACATCTCTCTCAACATCTGTTCGTTGTGTTCTCGTTTTAAGCAGAATGTTCTTGCCACGTTCGTTCAGATTCACTCCCCAGATGTTCTGTTACTGCAAGAAGTTAAGTTGAGTAATCCTGACATCAAACAATGTTTGCATGTTTTCTATAGTTTTTTTCCATCAGCCAAGTATTTTGTTAATTCTTCGTCATCGCATTCTTGTGGTGTAGCCATTATTATCTTTAATCCGAACTTTCAGGTGGATGCGATTGAACGTGATTTAGATTCGAGGGTGATTTCTCTGGACATTTCTTTGCTAAAGTTTAAGTTTCGTTTAATTAATGTGTATGCGCCTAACTCAATAAGGGAACGGCGTGCTTTTCTGTCTGAATTATCGCCTTTCTTTTTTACTACTTTGCCTTTGGTGATGGCGGGCGATTTCAATTCACATCCTGATGTTCGTAATGTTTTTTCTACTGGTCCTGTTTTTACTATTTGTGATCAAAATAAGCTAGTTGATGTTTGGCCTACTTTAAATACAGGTGATCCCGGGTATACGTTTAGCCGGGGTTTTTGTCAATCGCACCGATTAGACCTTTTTCTGGTGGATCCATTTTTTTTGTCCCAATCAAGTACAATGGTGGTGCTTCCAGTGTCGTTCTCAGACCATGATGCTATTTCGTGGTCTTGGTCTTTGCCGGAAGGGTCCTCTAGAGGATGTGATCGTCAATGGTTTATGAATATCTCCTTGCTCGATGATCCAAGCAATTTTCAGAAATTCGCCTCTTTCTTTGTGCGCATTTCTTCACCTCTGACCCCTACATTGGAATCATGGCAGTTAATTAAATCAAGACTGAAGAAGTTCTTCAGGAGACTAGGTATTGCTGCCGCGAGGAGGATGAGTCATCATATTATGCGGTTGACTCAGATCCTCGGCACGCTGAAGCGTTCTACTCCCCGTGGGGAATATGCGAGGGATATTAGGCAGATACGATCTGAAATTAATGCGCTCTGTGTGCGGAAGGCGGTTGGGGCAGCCATTCGTGCCAAAGCAACGTGGATAAAAGAGGTTGTCCAGGCTTCTTCTAATGCGTTTGCGGAGGAGCGCTCTAGGGCTGCTGCGCGTCTTGTTCCTCATGTTTGCTCTGATGGTCAATCTTTTTCTGAAGAGGGCGATATTATTTCTGTCTTTCACGCCTTTTATAAAGATTTATTCTCTTCGCCGCTTCGTCCGTCGGACGATACTCTTGAATGGATTCGTCTGCTTCCTGTTCTTCCCCATTCGGAGGATTCTGTTTTAACAAGAAGGTTCTCAAAGCAGGAGGTTTTATCATACATTGCGTCTGGTAGGAATTATGCATCTAGCCCTGGAGTGGACGGATTTACATATGAATTTTACGCAGAATCTTGGTCGGTGATTGGGGACTTTTTGATAAGGGTTTATAATTCTATTTTGGCAGTCCCGTCGAGCATTAATGCAGCTTTCACGGTTGGCAAGATTATCTTACTTCCCAAACGTGCATCTCCGTCGTTGGTTTCCCATTGGCGGCCCATAACGCTATTGAATGCAGACTACAAGATCTTTACTGGGGTCTTGCAGTCGCGGTTAAAGTTGGTTGTGTCGGAGTGCTTTGATCCTGGTCAGACCTGTTCCATCCCGGGTCGGCGTATGACGGACAATCTTGTGTTTTTGCGGTGCATTATCGAAGAAGCGCTTTTGCGTAAGCAGTCATTGGCTGTCTTGAGTTTAGACCAAGAAAAAGCATTTGATAAGGTAAATCATGAATTTCTGTTTAGTATCTTTCGCCATCTCGGTCTTAATAAATTTGCCTCGCTTTTGCAATCTATGTATGCGCCATCCGAGTCATTTGTCTCAGTTAACGGCCTGTCGTCTGAGGTTTTTCCGTTGCAGAAAGGCGTACGTCAAGGCTGCCCGCTTTCGCCTCTCCTTTACGTTCTTTACATTGAGCCTCTTTTGAAATACATTAACCGTCACCCTGGGATTGAGGGCTATACGCTCCCGCTCATCTCGTTGAAAATTGTTTCACTTGCGTATGCGGATGATATCGTTCTGACAGCGGCAGATGCATATGCTCTGGGGGTTCTTTACAATGCTTTCACTTCGTTCAGTTCGTCAACAGGCTCAACGTTAAATCTGTCTAAGTCTAAAGGTATTGTCGTGGGGAATTGGTCTCAGGATTCCTTAAGGAGTTTTCCTTTGTCGTGGGGCCTTTCTGTTAAAGTTCTGGGCCATGTTTTTTCCTTTAATCCTGCGGTGGATACTCTTCAATGGGGTGCGATTGCAGCTGAGTGTAGGCAAAAAATGGCGAGTTCCTTCCGTTTTCCGGTATCTATGGCTATCCGAGCGACTTACTTGAAAGTGCACCTTATCCCCTTGATTACTTATCGGTGTCTTCTTTCTATGCCTTTGATGGGAGATCTGAAGGTACTACAGAAAGAGTTCGTAAAATTTGTCTGGGGTCCTCAAATTAATAGGCATCCAGTGTCTGACTACTTGCTTTGTTTACCGCGGAAGAGAGGCGGTATTGGAGTCCCAGTCATTTATAATGAAATCGCTGCTTTTGTTTTGGGGATCTTCGTTACGTTTTTTGAGCATCCTCCGCCTAGGTGGGCTCCTCTGGTTGCGCTGCATTTGGATGGGTTTTTCCGTTCGTATGGTCTTCCGTCTTTACTCAGCGGCCGTCATGCAGTCTATATAGACTCGTCGGCTTTTTATTTTTCTCTGAAGGCACTTTTTACTCGAGTTTTGAAAGACTTGGAACTGGTCGACCCAGCACAGTTGGGCGGCCTCAAGAAGATTTGGTTTGTGGAAAAGTTACAGGTTGCACCGGACCCTGAGTTTGTGCAAATTTTTCCAAATTCTGAGTGGTCTAAGGTATTTGAATTAATTTATACAGTCAGATCTAATTATCGATGGTTTGACACTCAGTGGCGACTCCTGCATGAAGGGTATTTTACTCTGCAAAACATACATTGGTGGGGTTTGTCCGATTCAGAGTTGTGCGAGGTGTGCAGGGTCCCTGAAACTGTTCGTCACATTTATTTTGATTGCAAGTTTGCCTCGAGTTGTTGGGCAGCGCTTAAAAGGCATTATGATTTACCTTATATATCTTATCACATGATACGGTTTTTGTTAGATGAAGTAACGGGCAAGGCTCTCCCGTTTGATTTGATGATTCCCATTGGGTTTTTAAACAGAGAACTTTGGGAAGCAAGAGTCTTGCGTGTTAAAGGTTTGTTTGTTCCATGTGAGGTGGTCTGGAGGAAAGCCCACTCTTACATTCGATTCCTTCTTTTGAATGAATATCTTAGGTTGTCCTCCAAGATTTTTCGGAGGCGTTATGCGAGCTCAGGGAAGCTCTGCTCACTGAACAAGTCGTGCAGTGGTTTTTGTTTTAGATTTCCAAGATCCTTAGATCTTAGTCTTTGATTTTTGGTTTCTAGTTCCACTATTCTGTTGTCAGGGTTTCTGCCTTAAACGTGCAAACTTCTGCACTCTCTTAACATCTTGGGTTAACTTAGAGTTTTGAAGCGTTTGCTCTGCTATAGCAGGTTTTAGCCTGCTATAGTGTAAGACGACATGTGCGCTTGATGCACTACTGTCAGCTTATGTGCATCCCGTGTGTGGTCAAGCCGGTGCTTGGGCATCCACGTACAACAGTCGAGAAGAAGGAGCCATTAAGCAATATATGCGTGCCTTTAGCGTCCCGTAGTATTGACAGGGCCCTAGTCGTACTACCGCGCTTGGTAGGCCGCGTTGCTGCTTTTGGTAGTGAATTTTCAGACTCTTATGATCCCTTTTATATTGTGTGAATGTGTGTGGATTCTGTGACTTTATTAGGATAATTTGCTAGTTATTAATCTTTGTCTGATTTTGTTTTTTTCCTTCTACTAGCAACCTTCCACGATAGCCTTTGGGAAAAGGTGGCATACCGCGCTATCCCCGCTGACGCACCCGAAACAGGAAAGCAGGACGTTCAGTCTCAGCCTAGCCCAGCCGTGCTTTACGTCGAGGCCCACGACACGGAGCCAGCCTTGGATTAAGGCATAAGGAAGGAGTTCATTTCGGATTCAACGATTAGACGCCTCACGGGTCAGGATCCTCATTAGCATCTTAACTCGGACGTTTATGAAATATATTATTCAGCGAAGAAGTTATTTTGTGTAAATGGGACAAAATTATTATTAGATCCTCATATGCGGATTTATAATATTGAATAAGCCAGTGGCTAAATTCATTGAACCTGTAAAATCATTATTTTCGCTATGCCTGACATCAGTTGGGCGTAACTCTTTTTCAATGATTAAAATTGATTGTTTTTTCTATCAATTGTGTGTCTACCGCCTTCCCCTCCTGTACACTAAAGTTTTATCACTCTGCTAGCTTTTAGTTGTGACAACGTGTCAGCGTAAGGGGAAGAAGTTGGCACTGGTGTCCGGTCCAAAAATAAAAATTTGGAGAAAACCCCTTATCGTTTTGTTTATTTTTGAGAGCAACTGAAATTCAACTCATTATATCGGCGATATCTTTCTGAATTTTCAGAATATTTGCTTGGGCTTTTTATAAGAGTAGCTCTATACATTTAACTAATAAATTATGCAAAAGACATTTTGGTAACGCTTGCACATGCGAAGTTAAACATTATTTAGTAAAGATGTTCACGTTTCATCAAATGTTTAATATTTTTATGAGCGTTCAAAAAGAAATGAGCCGGAGACCTAGGAACAGAAACCAGTACCTGTATCAGAAGTATTGGCCAAGACTGTTGAGGCACTTGTCCCACTGTGACACAAGGCAGTGAATGGCTGTCTCGTAACATTCCCGGGGCTGCTTGTGAACCAGTTCCGCACATACTGCTTGACGGCGTCGTCCGAGGTGAATCGTTTGCCCCTCAGAGCCCATCAACCAGCTGGACGATGTCATCGTTAATGCGGTTTGGTGTTCCAGACCGCGCATCATCGGCTAACGACACCCGGCCTTCCCTGAACCGCTTGTGCCACGCCTTGACCCTTACAAGGGACATGCAGTATTCACCGTACACGTGTGACATTCTTCGATGAATGTCCGTCCCCCCTACTCGTCCCACTATCAGAAAACGAACAACACATCTTTGCTCTTCTTTTGACGCCTCCATTTCACTTATTCACTGCTTATACGCGAATGACCGTTGGACGATTTGACGCTTGCTTGTGTTTCCTTTGTATAGTCACGTGACTTCCAACGTCACCCTGTAGCGGCGGGTTGTGAACTTCCGCGCTCTTGTCAGAACTACTCGTTGTTACACACGCAACGATATCACCATTCTGACACCGGTTTGTACATTCCAGACTACGGCTCGTTTCTTTTTGAACGCTCAATATATATTCTGAGTGCAGGGTGTTGTCGCTACTGTAGTTTGTCAAGCCTGAAAATGCCGTTGCATTGGGTTGAAAACCCTGCATTTATAAACAAAAGCTTACGAAAAAATTTAGATTTTTTTTTAAAAAAACCTCATAAAAATGAACACAGATAAGTAAACGAAGCTCATAAGCATATGCTAAAGCTTCAACGCATTTCAAGCATTATATTTTTCACGATGACCCCAAACATTATTTTTATTCAATTTGTTACTGGTTCCCTATTTGCCTTCGGGACAAAAACTTGGTTGAAATATATGAGTTTATCATGCTCTTTACACTTCTGAAGTTTCAGGATAATTCGTCAAGTATTTTTCTAAATATTCGACAAAGCGTCTAAAATAGAAGGCGTCCATTTTCAATTGAGCAGTCAGTGTATTATGTATAGTTTAACCTTAAGATCTAGAGCCCTGAGTGATTAAGAAAAAAAAGGGAAGTAACAAACTAAATTATTACCCGTACTCCCTTTTTTTTTTCGTAATTCGATCATTTTAATTAGGGCTTGACTATACTTTAAAACCATTCTTCATCATTTTGCAGAAGCTTCGGAGCCTTAAAGGCACACTCGTACATAAGAATAACAAAAAACGGAAATATTATCTTAAAGTTTTAACGAGATGTTGCTTGTTTTGATGAGCCTAAGGGCACCAGTTGCTTACTCGAATCGGTTAGAACAATAAAGACCACTTCAGACGATAAGTCTTGACATAGAATATCAAGTAGTCTACTGGGCTCACATTTCTCTAATTGAGGCGTTGTCATGGGAAAGTAGTCAACTTAAGTTAGTTTTTGGCACTTATTACCTTCCCCATGTCAATGGCTCAATTAGTAAACAGGACAAAGACTGAATTGCGACCGGAAGGAAATAAAAATTTTCGACAAGACTGGTAAATTGGTCCCGAGCAGTCAAGAACATTGGTAAGTTGATCTCAAACTCAATATTCTATCCATTCTGAAGAAAAAGACAAAGAAAAAGAAAAAAACAAACAAAAACAGAAGCCCTAGGCCGAACCCTGAGTAGCACAGATTCTGGATATCATTGTTATTTGATGCTTGCTTGTAAATTGTTGTACTTGTCAACAGAAGAACTCATCATTAAAGTTCACTGAATTGAAAACTCGTAACAGAAAATGAGAAAAAATATATAATCTCATGATATTCAAATAGAGAAATCACAAAGCAAAATTATTTTGAGCGCCTAAAAAAAATTTTTATCAGAAAAATATCAAACAAAAAAGAAGGAAAAACACGTGTAAATAAACATAAAACAACGAAATGTTTTCCAGTACATTGATCTTGCAATCGAAATGATTCTAAACAAGCTCATAATGGAGGTAAACAGACTTTAGCATGTCAATATCTGCCTCGCGGAACGGGA
Organism: Rhysida immarginata; assembly: GCA_023313115.1. Taxonomy (NCBI): domain Eukaryota; kingdom Metazoa; phylum Arthropoda; class Chilopoda; order Scolopendromorpha; family Scolopendridae; genus Rhysida; species Rhysida immarginata. The sequence continues at coordinate 2,454,050 of JAHWFO010026271.1, forward strand.
GTTCAAATTAGAAAGTCAATTTTTTTTCAATAATGAGAACATTCAAGCTGTTTTCAGCAAGTTGAATAATTTAACCATTTAAATTATTACGAAGGTCATTCAAAAAGCAACGAGATAGAAGTCAGTGCGCCAAAACAACATGATTTATAAAGATGCAGCTGCTCCTTTCTGAAAGTTTGATTCTGAGATCTCATTGCAAGTGTCACAGCTTATTTTTTGCAACAGATGCCATTGATCGAAGACTTCTTTGATGTGGCTTTAAAGCTGTAGCGAAGAGCAGCTATAAAATTTTGCATGCGTTTAAACAAGTTTCCACAAAAACGTAAGAAATTATTAGATCACTTTTAAGGAAGATTATTTGTCAGTGCAAAAGTGCTTGATTGGCGCGCAAGAAATTCTTGAATGGTGAAAAGGGGAACACCTAATTTTCTAGATAAACGATCCTCTTAAGGAAAAACTTTTCAACGAATGGTTAGAATAGGCCACAGTTGGTTGAATTCTGCACAATGATTTGATTACCTAGGAGGTTATAGAAACACCATATATCGAGCTGATGATGTAGCCTCCTTATTCAATATATTTATTATATGACTTCTATTTATTTTATGAAATGAAAAACAACTTCATGGCCATCGGTATGAAAACGATAGTTGACTGGTTAATGTTGTGATTGATAATCTTACACCATGCCACCTTCCAGAAATGTAGATAAATGAAACTGGTGTATTCAATTAGAGGGTGAAACCTAAAGTAACTGGTCAGATATATAAAGTTTTTGAGTATATTTTACAGTTTATACATGCCAACGTTTGTCGTTTTTCTGGATTTGAAACTTTAAATGTTATTGTGATTTACTTTCGGACACAAGTGTAGGCGCAATATGAAATAGCTGAAAAACGCGTTTATGTGAATAGAAAATCGGAATAAGTGCGAGGAATATCTTCACAATTCTACGATTCTTTAGCAGTTTCCTCAGCCATCTTTTTTCAAGATATACAGGGTAAGTCAAAATGATGTATCCGATTTCAGATATTTATTCTGTAATGTCTAATGAACGTATCGTAATGTGAAACATGTGCATCGAAGGATTAACTTTCACAGTTTAGTTTCCACGCAGTATTTTCACTGCAGTCATTGCTAATATTGACGGCAACATGCTACGACAGGTTTGGCAGGAGATAAGACTGTCGGTTTGATGTGTGTCGGATTAAGCAAGGCGCTCACAAAGAATACCTGTGATGTTATGTGTTTGAAGTAAACTTTGAACGTTTACCTTTCGTAGCACATGCCTCACAATAACATACATTCACATGCCAAAAGTCATGCGATAGCAGTGGATTATTTTTCAAGTGGCAGTAGCATCATGTGCAAACAGCATAAATATGCAAATCAGTATCAGTAGGTTTAGTTACACTCTCATTGAGGTATTTAGTGTGACAATGGCTATACGACGAGAGCTATCCGAGTTCGAATGTGGCCTGGTATGTGGAGCACAACGTATGGGTCATTCAATATCGGATATGGCTCAAGAATTCAACATCCCACGGTCCACAGTTTCAAGAGGGACCAACGGCGTCTGAGTAGGATGGTCACCGCTACCAGGCAACTGGCACTACGCCAGATGACATCAGATTTTAACCAGGTTGATACTAGAGCTGTATCGATGCGAACTGTGCAACGAAATCTGGTGTCCATGGGATATAGAAGCAGAAGACCCATGAGAGTGCCCTTGCTAACAACAAGACATCGTCAGCAGCGTCTCTCCTGGGCCCATGAACGCATCGACTGGACACTTGACAACTGGAAACGTGTGACCTGATCTGATGAGTCTCGATTCCAGCTGATACGAGCTGATGGTAGGGCTCGAGCGTGACGCAGACCCCATGAAGGCCATGGACGCAAGTTGTCAAGCATGCACTGTAATCCAGTGGTGGCTCCGTAATGGGCAATTGTGTGAAGCTCTCCAGTCGGAATGGTTGTCAATGTCTTCAGATGTATTCCACCGACCTTAGGAATTAATGCCACGTCGCACTGTGACACTTCGCTGGGTTAGAGGAGGTCCCACATGTTATTAGGTGCTATCTCATGATATTTGGCATGTGAGTGTATGTTCATTAGATTTCACAGAGTAAACTTTTGAAATCGGGTCCATCATTTTTCCTTACCCTGTATTACGGTATGCAACTGGGATTGTAATGAAAGTTTTCATCAATGGCATGCCAAATTCTCTTAATAATCAGCCATAGCTCTAACTTAATATAATCAATTGATGATAAATATCCCGGTTTCGTTCACAATCTTTTTTTTAATGCAGAAATTTCCTCTTATTTCTACTCTCAGAATCATACATCCTTCACTACAGATCCATTTAAATCTTTGATATTTTTGGTTCCCTCTCCAACACTTACGTTACCAAAATGTTAGGATGATGACTTACGATACGATCTCTTAATGCTTTAATCCACTCCTCCCTCTCATATGGCCTCCTTTTTTGGGGATCAACCACAAAATTTAATTTCTCACGCTTATTTAGACTTCAAAATAGTTTATACGCATTTTGCTTAAAGTTCATAAACCTACCCTAGTGTCTCACCTTTTTGATTCCGTGGGCAGACTCCCATACAGCTACTTTACAATATTAACCTAGCAACTTTTATATGCAAAGCCCACAACAATTCCATAGTGACTACGCCCCCCCAACTGTTATTTACCACTACTAACCCCTTATAATACCCGATACTCTGATTCCCTGCCAATCCCTCACATAAGACGAAACTTCCAACTCAAAAGTGTCTCCATCGCCGGGAATAGACTCTGGTCCACATTACCCCTAGCTCTCCGTTCATTACCAAACACTGCCACCTTCAAATACCGTCTAAAGAAATATTTTTTAACATTCCCAACAAACTAACTTTCCCCTCCTTTCCTCACCCTTTCAAGTCCCAAAAAAGGAGAAATAATCTGATTAAGTTCCCTAATTTTTTTTCATGTATTTTATATAAAATACTTGATTATTTTTAAATTGATGATCCTATGGAGACCAGCAATTCATTATAGAATGCGATAATTTGAAAGGTTTCCTTTAAATATTTCATCAGGGATTATGCGTTTTCAATCGCTAAGTTAGAAAATGGATAATCTATTAGGCATTAATCATTAAAGCGTCACATAAAATCCTGAATATGCCTACTTCTAATCCATTGATTTAATTCTAAAATGATAAATTTTTAATGAATTTTTAAGAATATTAATTAATTAGTAATCAAAATTAACCATTTTTTAAACCAAGGATTAGTTCCATCATTATGAGTTTCTAAATGTGCATGTAATTAGTTCATTAGTCTGAATGAATATTTAAAATATCGCTCTCTTGATATACATATTATACGCGTGTAAAATAAATTCATAACTCTCTAGGTTTGTGATTTCAAAACTCAAAAGAATATGGATCGAACTTTCAACAGAAATTTAATATCAATACTGTCCATGCACCAAAAGTCGCGTGACAAACTCGCTTCATTCATTTTATGATACGTGCTGAATACGCTGCGAGAGTATTTTAAAATCATTGAAGACATTCAGAGTAAACGAGTCGGCCATTAAATCTCTCTATACTGTATATTGATATATGGTGAATCTATTTCTATTGTTTTCTTTTAGAATCGTCTTATCGTGTTAACATATAGAAGAGCTTGAAAATCACAGACACCTCCCAAATTTCTGCACATATGTCTAGACTTCAGATAATTGTGACAATAAAGCAATTTGAATTCTCCGCCTTAGTGTATAATACCTCTTGCAGATTTTTATTCTTATAAACGGAAACTGTAGTTATCGGTACTTTCTTTCTAACCAATCCGTCCATTCATATATTCCTAGAAACGGTGAAAGAATTGTTAAGAGGCCATTCAAAACTGGAAGCTATTCATTTAATCTAGCTTTCCCCAAACATCATCGAATAATCATTGTAAAAGCTCGCCTGTAACACGAAGGCCATATTTCGTCGGATAGAACCGAAAGTAACAGAGAAAACGGCTAGTGCTTCTCTCTCGATAAGAAGTTCTTGTCGTTCTGCGGTCACATAACCATCGACTAGAACGACGATGGGCAATTGCAACCACCTCCTACTGTCCGTAAGTCATGTAGAAGCATTATGTTGCTCTGCGTACATGGTGTCCAAACTGAAATCGATTTGCTGCTCTGATCAACTTCTGATAATAGATTTCATGTGAAATTCTCATGAAATAATTCTGTTTTTTATAAAAATCTCAAAACCTTCTTGTTAAGTGCATTCCAAATAAATAATGACAAAGAATATATAGTTTCCTTCAGTTTTAGAATGTATAACGAAGTTTTGAAATAAATCGATAGACTACTAGCAACCTAAGCAATGTTCATGGCCTGAGAGATAAAAAAAGAAATAATGGAAAAACGTTGCTCCACTCACTATTGCTTCTTCAAGTACCAATGATCTATCAAGGTAAGTTGCGTAAGGCATTACGCAAGTGCATAAAAATCCTAACCACATCTCTATGAAAGTGCTGCAATTGTTTCCAGACACTTCGTCACTGTATTCACCTTCGGAATATAAAAAGGGATATACACTGAACGACCAATTTATTAGAGCCACCCGACTAATAGCGGCTTCTTTAGCGGCGAGAATGCCTGAATACGTGCTGGCATGAATTCAACAAGGTGTTGAAACCAATGCGGAGGAATAGCAGCCCAGGCTGACATCACAGCGTCCCATAATTGGCGCAGGTTGGACGCTAGTGTGGGAAGGCGTCGGATGGTTCTCTCCGCTTCATCCTATATATACTCGATCGGATTGAGATCGGGCGACCGAGCTGGCCACTGAAACAGGTGGAAGTCCGCGTCATGTTCCTCGAACCAGTTCATGAACATTCGAGCACGGTGACAGGGAGCATTGTCCTGCTGAAACTGTCCGTCACCACCAGGGAACACAGTCATCATAAACGGGTGCGCCTGATCGGTAGTTTGTCGCATTCAGGGATGTGTCTACGGATATCATAGGACCTAGTGTGTCCCAAGAGGAGACACCCCAGACTAGCACTCCTCCTCCACCCGCCTGTACGGTTGTCTGTTGACAGGATGGGTCCATGGCCTCGTTCTCTCTGCGCCAGTTGCGCAGTCTGCCGTCCTCATGATGAAGTAGGAACCGCGATTCGTCGGACCAGGCGACCCTCTTCCACTCATCCAGTGTCCAGTGGCGATGCCTGTGTGCCCATAGCAGGCGCGCTTTCCTATTTTGCGGTAACAGCGACGGTACGCGTACAGGCCGCCTGTTGTTAAACCCAGCTCGGGCAAAGTGCGCCGCACCGTGTGCTCCGAAATGAGTTGGAATGTTCCCTCATTGAACTGTGCAGCATTTTGTTGGGCTCTTCCGTCCTGTTGCTGTAGATGATTCGTGCCAGTCGCCGTTGGGCTCGTTCATCCACGGCACTGTTTCGTCCGGAGTTGTGTTTGTTGGATGTTGTTTTTTGGCATAACTGCCATTCACGGAATACCGTTGACACTGTTGCAAGGGAAAACCCGAGTAGGTTCGCGGTTTGCAAAATGCTCAACTGCGCCCGTCGATCTCCAACGACCATGCCTCGTTCAAAGTCGGTCAAATCATGGGATTTACCCATATTCATTGTACTTCTGCTGTTAACTGCAACTTGTGATCCAATGCATCCCTTTTATACATCACTTCGGCCTGTTCCATTATTTGGGTGTCGCTGGGAGGCACCATTTTCCATAAGAGGAGTCTCTAATAAGTTGGTCGTTCAGTGTAAGGTCTGTTTCACACGAGGCCATCAGAGTCGCGCCACCTCTCTTTTTGGTGGCACATTTCTTGGTGGCATGTTCAGATTTTCCTGCCTCCAACGCAGCCACCAGAAATGAGTCACTCTCTGTTCACGTTGCCGCAAACGAATCTTTGCTATGGAAACCCCCTTTCCTCAATTCCCCAACAATGGTGGTGGCGCGAGTTCGTGTGAAAGGCTCTACTGTGAGCAGTGTAAGGACGTTGCCGCGCCACCAAGTTGGTGGCTCGAAGAATCGCGTCTTGAGCACATCCCTTTTTCTGGCCGCGCGTCCACTGGCGCCCTCACCACCAGGTGTGAAAGGTTCAACTGTCAGCAGTGTAACGACCTGGCCGCACCACCATGGCCGCGCCACCATGGTGGCCTCGTGTGAAACGGACCTAAAATAGAAATTAAAGTTCTCATGAAAAACATTGTATTTAAAAAAATATACCCACGTCTCGCGACTCTTTACCCATAAATGGTTCTGAGATCTCAAATAGATCCAAGTATAGCGATCTTTCTTATTAACCAGTCAGTTTCATTTACAAATCCCTCCAAGTCTTTACATCTTTAGAAAGAAAGTTCTGAGCTGTCGTGGAGTTTCCGAAATCTTTGATAATGAATCTAAACAAAACAAATCAAGTCAATACTGGTAGGTATTTTAAAAACTTCTCCATTTAATAATCCATCTGTGAAACTTTTGATATCAATTTTACCATGAAACCCCTATTTTTACCTTTAAGCTTCTATGCTGTCTTTTTTTTAATCAATTACATGTATTCTTTTAAGTGGAGAAGTTTCTAAAATAACTAACAGTGTTGCTGATGTGATTTATTTTGTTTAGATTCATAATCAAAGATTTCTGAAACTTCACGACAACTCAGAACTTCCGTTCGGTGCAAATCGCGTCGAGCTCAACGAGAAGGACAATTGTAGTTACGGAAAAGGTCGGGGACGACCGACGAGCTCCGCGTGCTTTACCGAGAGTGAATGCGAAAGACCCGACGGAGAAAGGCTCCTTTCTCGGCAAGCAACCAGTGCTTTTGTGTGAATGCTATTTTGCTCTCGTTCCATGAACTTAGCAGCTTCAGCCAGCGAGGCCAGTCTTACCGAGGTCGTGTGTGAGGAAGATAGCGTGCCCATATCGTCGAGCGTCTTCACGCCAGGGATTGAAACGCCCCTTGAGCAGCCAGCTTCCTCACCTAAAGTCTCCTGTATCGTAGCCGCTCCCGTCGACTCCAGTGCTCTGCGACCGTTGAGTCTGCGAACGTCGACTCCAGTGCTTTGCTACGTCTTGGACGTTTGGACCCCGCCTTGATTCCGGAAGGACACTGCGTGTCGATCACCCCATGGACTCATGAAGCCTTTTGGCTACATGGATTGAGCGCTTTAGTGCTCTACATAAGGTGGGTCAGTCTTTGGTCAATAAATGACGACCGCTGTAATAGACTAGTATTCTCTCTCTTAATTCTGATCATTCTTCCCGCTCGAGCGCGTTGCTTAAGTTCTACCCGCGATGCCTTTTAAGAAATGCGTAATTTCTATCTAGTAAGCGTCACGAGCTCTCATCTGGTTAGAAGGTTAAGCACCGCTCTCTTTGCCGAGCGTAGTTTGTAAGGCCGGTTTTTTAGACGGAAGTGGTCTTATAACTCTGTTCTATTTTCTTTCCTTTGCTTATAGTTATCAACGGCTACAAGCCAAGAACCAAACTCAGTTGCGTCGCCGTTTGCGAACGGTGCAGTGAGAACAGCAGCGAGTGGATTAGTCGGGAAACACTGGGCGTATGCCGAGCGCCTGTGCATCCCGCCACAGCGATAGGCTCCTCGTTATTCCACTGTTTCTTCAGTCTTAAAAACTTACCTGTAAAGTTTCGTTCTATTTCAATAATTGTATCCAGACAGTGTCTGGTAACAGTCCGTATTAGGACCTTATTCAGCCAATGTCTCAATTAGCTGAGAGCAGGTACAAGTGACCGCCCCAATTCAGCTGCTAAATTTGCATTGCCCTAAGAGGGGGCGAGCAGGATTGGCTTGATTCAGTTCAGGGAGGTGCAACTCATAGCTTTTTCCGTACTATCTGCGAAATTCAAGGTGCTGACTGGTCAGGCAACTCTACTCGCATTTAGCTGAGAAAGGCAGAACAATCAGAACAAAATAGATTCACAGCGTATTTTCATATCTTTAATGCAATTACACAGAAATCTAATTTAATAAATAATTTATTTTTTATGAAATTGGTACAATTTGTAATGAATAAATTATGTTTGAGAAAATGGACACTTATTTATGGGCAATGATGTAATGATGTACACTTATTTATGGACAAATAAAGACATTGTCGTTGACATCATTGTTTATGGACAACAAAAAATCCCAAATCGAATACTTATATTTGGGCAAAAGGACTAGTTATTAATATTATTACTTGTCAATTAATGTTGAACAGTTACTATCTCAGTTTAATGCCGCGCATTCATGTTTTAAAAGCAGTTTCAGTTTCTAAAATGACATTGATTTAATGTGATATTTTAAAGCATGGTGTTGTTACAAAAAAAAAGTTTAAAGAAGCTCAATGATAAAAACTGAGTTCACGAGAATCACAATTAATCACAGGGATGAATTTTTTAATCCTATTGAAAATCGCATGCCTATAATTAAGACCAAGCCTTTCGTATATTCCTTTGGTTTGCAAATGTAATCTACATTACATTTATTTATTGTTTCACGCACTAATGTATATCTTAAAATAATAATTACGGTATTCTATTCTGAATCATTTTCTTCATCTGAAATTTATAACGTAATCCTTCCAGAACGTTTTCATTTCTTTTTACCGGGATCACATGACCGCGCCTCAAATTTCAGTCTTTAAAAGAAGCCGCCTTCAAACCGGGAAAATACGCTATCCTAATTGTAATTGCTACTCTAAATATATTGGTATATTTACAGTAGACAGGAAAAAAAGTGAATACAATTCAATTTTGTTTCTACATTCGAGCAATCTAAATATTTCCTTAAACTGTAGTAACTTATTATTTCACCAATATCCAAAAATTAAAAAAAAAATATATCAACATTTTATTACTTTTTATAAAATTTTCAATCAATTGTGCATTGACTTTAGCTTGTCGTTTGCTATTTATGACTGACTGGGATTGCAGCGCTACCGGTGGCGCCCTATCCGTTGATGGACGCTTTTTTCAATAGAGTTTCCTCCTCTGGTATATATCTATCTCTATGATTCAGTTATTAATCTCTTTGTAAATCCGAGGCTTGTTCGTTGGATCGGGCAAAGCGTCTTAGATGTTAATCTCTTGTGTGTACGCTAGCGCGACGCCCTTATTTGTCATAAGATAAATATATTTATTATTTAACATTGTAAAACGGGGGTTCGTCCCTCTGTTTGGGCAAGGGACTGTCCTCATGCGTTTCTTGCGAGTAAGCAAGATCGTAGCCCTTTCAATATAGTTTATATACTAAAACTCTTGCGTGTATTTATTTATTTATCTGTAATTCTATCTCCTCCTAGACGGTTTGAGCTAGCGACTTGAAATTTTCAGGGCAGGCTTATCAATAAAGGATCTGCTCTATCGCAAAAAATCATCCCCCTACGACCCCCCCCCCCCCTTCCCCACTTTCTGGGGTTTTCATTTAAAATTATCTGCTTTTGCTTTGTAATTCCCCTCAACAGATGGCGCGGGCGGGCGAAGCCGCGGTTAACAACTAGTTTAATTGTATTTGTGTTATTGTTTATTGTTGAATAAATCGTTTAAGCCAAAAGCTATACTCTGTTGTCTATTCTAGTGTTTTAAGTTTTCCACTGCGCATTACTCTAGTATCCGTGACATCCGGTATCTGCGTTTCAACTACGTTGAGGAAGTGAAAATTGCGTGACTTTCCTCAACGGTGGCAGACTTCTATGAAGTGGGCTTGCAGAAGCTCAATGAACGCTATAATAAAGTGTTTAAATAAACTTGGAAACTACTTGGAAAATGGTTGAAGTATATAGAAGCCGTAAAGAATAAATTTTGAAAATATATATATACAGGTGAACCCGAATAATCTGAACTCGGATAACTCGAACTCTCGGATAAGTCGAACTACACTCTTGGTTCCATCTTCGTAAATCGTTAATTAATCGTAATTTCACCCGTTAACTCGAACCAAATTTTATTTAAAACCGCTTTAGTTGAAACGAATTTTTAATTTTTTTTAATAAAATCCGTATACTTTATTAAATTGGTTATTATATTTTTTAGTACAGTCGAACACATTTTTAGCATATAAGAACTCTGGATAAAAGAAACCCCACTTATAATAGCCAGATTTCATTTACTATATGCATATTTCATTGGTTATGTGTTTAAATTTCGTCAGTTAATAACATTAGGATTTGTATGTTTATTCCAATTTTCGCGCGTTTCCTTCGTTTAAAAGAAAACATGATGTAGCTTCATCCTGTATTCATACGCGGGAAACATTTTTTCGGTAAATATATATTCCCTACGGTACATTGCACTATATTTATTCAACATCCATTGAGGAATACCATACATTTACGTAGAGGCAAAAGAATTTCTTATATGTGGATTCGACTTTAATCAATAGCTTCGTTTTCATTCAAATGCTTAAGTCGAGTCCCAGATAAGTCAAACTTTTAATCTGGACCCCTGGTGGTTCGAATTAAGCGGGTTAACCTGTAGTAGTTTTGCTTTTATTACAAACCCTCCCCGCCTTTAAATACGGTTCCCAACGCGGCATCTCATTTCTCAAATTCCTTTTCTTCAGACAACATAGAATCCTGCACCATCGATGGAACGTGCAAGTTAATAGTGTACGTAAATGTGTATTCCCTTATGCAATCACTAAATCAGTAATTTCCTGAGAACATCTAGATAGAAAAAATACTTTTATATTATTCATTCTGCGTATGTCTTAAATTGTATAGCTTATTCCGTAATGTTGGAATCATCATTTCATAAATGTTGGTATTAACATTTTTACTTGTTAGCAGCTTCTGCCTTTTATAAACTACACCTCCTGATGTATTATGAAAGCTAATCATTCACAAAACTACCCATCTAAACAATTTTACTTCTTCATACATGTTAAATAGAGCAATCCATACGAATAAGTTATGAAAGAATCATTTAAATAACGAATGATGTTCGGAAATCCAACTTTAAAGTTTTGCAGAGAGATTTCCGAGCAAAGCAAATAAAGGCTAAATAATTTTAATGAAAAGATTTAGCCTGTAAAATAAAAAAGGCCTTTATAAAGTCTTCATTCGTTGCCAGCTCATTAAACCAATTTATTCTGCACCCTCTTTCAAGTAACAAGCGATTTCATTAAAGTTGAATCCAGACTTTAAATTATTTAGCAAATGGAACATAGCCGTTTGAATATGTTCTGCTGAGTAAAACAAAAACGTTGCTGACATATTGTAAAATGCTAATTGTGAATTATGATAAGATATTTGAATTTAAGATATTCCCAAAAAAGAGTAATTTTTTTTTTTACTTTTTTATACTAATAGAACGTGAAACATTTTAATTCATTTGTATATAAAGGAAGCTAGATTCAAATTTAGTGAATTAAATGGAATATAAATAAAGGAGCTATATTAACTCTTAAATGGAATCATTACTGTTCTTCAATTATGTCGCAAACGAAGTCCGTTATTAAAATTAAAATACTCGTAAAAACTATCGGTATTTGTGTATCAGTCTGCTGTATATTTATAAAAATGTCCGTGAACAGTGAAATGAAAATGCTACTTGAAGAATATAAATTATCTTATGTAAATTAAATATACAAAGTGTCTCTAAATGGAAGGACAATTAGTACCTAGAGTGATCCTTTGCATATGACAAAAATAAAGTTCCTTATGCAAAATGTTCAAAATACAAATTTTAAGGGTCTAAAAGGCACACGAAGTTTACTAAAAAGCTGGCGAAAAATGTCATTTAATCTCAACAACTGTCGCCGTTTTCTCGTGGCATAGCAACGCCACCTAAAAAACATTTTTACCGACTTCAAAAAAGGAGGTTCTCTGTTTGAATCTTATATATCCGTATGTATGTACCGGGTGATTCAGTCAATTTCTGACCATTTCACTCGAATGACATGCATTAGGGATAAACAATTGAAAGAATATGAGCGCCATATCGAATTTCTAAAAACGGCGCTGCATGAAAATCGTATTGTTGAAAAATGGCGCCCGCTCTATCAACAGAGCAGAAATGCAAGGTTGTCGAATGGTACTTCGGGAAAAAGCACCTGTAACCGTGTAAAGAAAGTTCCGGAAGGAGTATAAGTGTCGAGACGCACCAGGCAGGCAAGCAGTCATGGATTTTGTCAAGCAATTTCGTGCCACTGGATGTGTTAAAGGCAAGAAAAAAGGCGGGAGCGAAGCTCGTGTTCGAACGGCCGAAGTTGTCGAAAATGTCCGCACTAGATTGGTCGATTCCCCTACCAAAAAATCTGTTCGCCGCCTATCCATTGAAAAAGGGCTGTCGTATACCACGACGTGGCGAATTTTGAGAAAGGATTTACACCTGTTTCCGTATAAGATCCATGTTTATCAGGAGTTAACAGACACTGGAAGTCAGAAGCGACAACAATTAGCGATGAAGTTGAAGGAGAAATGGAAACCAATCAGGACATTGTGGACAACCTGTGGGTGTCAGATGAGGCCTTCTTCCATCTGTCAGGTGACGTTAATAAACACAACGTTCGATTTTGGGGTTCCCAGCACCCTCCTGAGATCCATAAGTCACCTGTTCATCCACGAAAGGTTATGGCTTGGTGCGCGATTTCCAAAAGAGGCATCATTGGTCCGTTCTTTTTTGAGGGCACCGTAACGTCACAGGCTTAGCTTAACATGTTGGAAACCTTCTTCATCCCCGAGCTGCGAAGGAGGCGTATGCTTCGACATCAATGGTTTCAACAGGATGGGGCTAGGCTTCACACCACTAATGAAGTGCTAGACTTTCTCAATCAGAAATTCGGAAATCGTGTCATTTCAAACAGGTTTCCAGATCGATTCGAGGGTGGCTTTCTTTGGCCCCCTACGAGTCCTGACCTAAACCCATGTGATTTTTATCTTTGGGGGTTCCTTAAAGACAGTGTGTTCACAACAGCATCAAGAACCCTAGACCAGCTGCGACAAAGCATCGTCGACTGCTGCACCCTTGTGGATGCAGAAATCCTGAATAGAGTTATGAACAACTTCACCATTCGGCTGCGAGCAGTTCAAAATGTTCGTGGTGGCCACATTGAGCATATCATCAAGACTTTTCCACGGGAATAAAAACTCCGAACTGCCTAAAATATCATACTGAAATGCTAAGTTTGTAAACATTAATGGGTCAATAAATCATAGTACTGAAATGGTCACCCTGTATATTCGTGATTTTCTCAAAAACTACTATTCGACTGAATATTTTTTGGGAAGGTTTTAGACCCATGAAGTCGGTTCATTTTTGTTAAAAAAGTTCTTGTTATGTAACGACCTGCTGGTGCAGAAAGTCATGAATGACGTAACGACGCGATTTTTTAGACCCAAATTTTGAGATTTAGGCATTTTCTATTAGTCTTCTTCTAGCACTCCTTTCTTCACTTCAGGATAATTCTCTAATATTCTCCTTGATTTAGAGAAATATCCTCCCGGCTTTGACAAAGGATAGCCTCTATACGAAACGTCAGTTTTTTATTTATTATTTATTATTTTTTATTTTTGATATTTTTTATTTTCATTACTTATCTATTATCTATGTATTTTCGATAAGGAACTTATTGCTTAGATTGATACAATCACACTATGTAATTATTGTTCTTCCATTTAGAAATACCCTATAATATGTACCGTATTTACCCGAAGATATTCCGAGGTTGTTTTTTTCAGAAAAATGATAGGAAAAAGTGATCTCGGGTTAAATTCGCGTGCGAGGGAAAAAAACATTTTTTTAATCGGCGCCATTTTATTTTTTTAGCGAACGGTCTCGCTTTTGTATTGTGGAAAAGGATTATTTTTTGTAGCTTTGTATCAAATGCAATAAAAAGTTTTTTACGATAGCTTAGGAGCTGAAACTAAGTAGATGGAAAAATGTTTATTATTCTTATGTTTATTTTGTTTTCTGTTGTCACCTCGAAGTAATCAGACTGTTGCTTTGCGCTTAGACTGTTGTCACCCATCTGGCTTGCGGGGGGTGGGGAAACGTTCATGATTTTCACCAAAATGCACCCACACGGGGTAGATTTACACTTTCGTGCACACTTTTTGCCAAAGTTTCAAGGTTTTCACCCGAAGTCACATAAATAGGTCAATTTACAGTTTAAAATAACGCCGCTGTCACGTACCTCAAAAGGTTGCCTCTCTTGTACACTACATGATCAAAGGAGTTGGGACACCCCTGTGAACACTTGGGGTGTTTCTCCTGGACTGGACTGGGCCCGCTCATCAAGGTGGACGGAAACCTCAGTGCTGATGGCTACAGGACCATTCTGGATAACGGGGCACTTCCAGCGTTCCTCTTCCAGCACGACAATGCGCCTTGCCACAAAGCAAGATCCATATATGACTGGTTTGACGAGATGCGGGTTGAAGAACTGGATTGGCCCGCCCAGAGTCCTGATCTCAACCCCATCGATCATCTTTGAGACGAATTGGAACGACGTATGAGATCCAGGATGGTTCGCCCTACATCTGTCCAGGAACTGAACACGACACTCCTCGAGGAATGGAGGTCAATACCTGTGGACACATATCATAGACGTAAACTTGTAGACAGTATGCCATGTAGGGTGGAGGCAGTGATAGCAGCTCGGGGTGGTCCTACACACTACTGATTGAAGCTTTTTGCGGCTTTACGGTAGAGCAACAGGAGTCCCAACTCCTTTGATCATGTAGTGTATATGGGGACTTTATATCTACGAAAATTTCTAATTTGAGTCATAGAAAAAAAAATCGTGTGGTTTAATGTAAGCATCAAATCATTGAAAAAATAGAGGTCTGTTTAAATCTGAGAATAGTTTTTCCTAAGAAAATGACAAAAAAAGGGAGATCGGTTTAAATTCGACGTCAGGATCTTTTCGGGTAAATATAGTATTTTCACATTTTGGATTGTTTTACTTTCCCCATCTTAATGCTGCATGTATTATGGTATAAAAACTAATTTTAAGAAGTTAATAAATAAAATTGGAGATATGATATTATCAGGAAAAAAGGAAGGAAAAATTCCACTACCTGGATTCGAACAGGATCTACGATAACTACGCTCGTTGCCTTTGTCAACTGAGCTATCGTAGAGACAGTACAGCAAGGCTCTAGGCAATTGTCTTAAAGACTACAAGATAGTAAAGATGGAAGCCTAGAGATAGATTGAAGAAAGAAGTCCATTGAATTTTTCCTTCCATTTCTTCTGATAATATCATCATTTTATGCTCAGAGCATTATCTCAGTTTCCATTTATTAATTTCTCATGTGTATTCATCAACTTTTCCGATGGTTTGGAAACGAGGAATTCCCGATCTATAGTTCAATTGGTAACGGCAACGAGCGTGATACTTGTGGTTCCTAGTTCGAATCCAGATCGTGGAATTTGCGACTCCCATATCTTCAGTCCCTTAAAAAATCACTGAAATGTCTTCAGTTCACCTGTGACAAGGAAGTGCAGAAAACCGTGGAAAAACTGGATACGTACGCATCCCAGGGGCTTCTACACTGAAGCCATCCATTCGCTTCCTATTTGCTGGGATCAGTGCATCAATATCAATGCCAATTAGGTGTAGGTGTCATATTACACATTAACTGCACGTCAAATATTCTGTACTTAAAATAATCTTCAGATATAACACTTGGTGACAGCATGGCTGCACAGTGTCTGCGTATAGCCCAATTGGTAGAGGCGTCGAGCGTAACACTCGTGGTTCCTGGTTCGAATCCAGATCGAGAATATTTCCTTCCATTTTATCTAATAATTTCATTACCTGATGTTTGGAGAATTAGCTCCAGTTCTCATTCATTATTTCTTAGATATAACCGTAGTCTTTTTCATTTAGGCACATCTTATGGATTAGCCGGTATGATTGGTTAAAAAATACGAGGATGTTATAAAAGTGAGGGCCAATATTTTATTTCTTTTAAACATGCAGATGCACAGCGCATTTAGTATAAGAACATATGCATTTTAAAGTCTCTCCTACGGACTTATAAATATCTCCATCAGATAAGGTCTGGGTCAAGGAGCCAACTTCCAGAAGGGAATAAATACTACGAAAATGAAGTACTACGAAAGAGGAAGAATTATAGCATTCAAAAAAATGCCTTCCAGGTTATCCACAGTGTGCGGCGTGGATGCTATCAGCTGCATGTGTTTCGTTAACGCGTAATAAAAATTGCCGTTAAAATGTCTTGTGATTTTGTAAATCTTTCCGCAAACAATGGCTTCTTCAATTTAAGGATCTGATGGTGTTATTTACTCATATAAATGCACAAGAGAGGTTTTCAAATATACAGAGTGTCCCGTAAGTCGTGGTCGTAAATTTAATAATATGCATATTCAATATAGCAAGCAACAAAAATAGGTCGAACAACCCACCGTATTCCGAAAATGATGATGATGATGATGATGATGATACGTAAAGATACTAAACCTCTTCCCTTTGCCATGTAAATGGAATGCCCTGTTCATGGAAGTAGACCTGGCTGATTCGTTGCCTGGACTGTGTTTGAGTGAGACTACATGGCTGCAGCAGGTTACATCAATGCCGATTTGGCGGATATGCATCACGTACGTCAGGCAAATGGGAATGCAGCAGACGCGGCGCGTCCTTACAGAGACACGTACCCAAACCGACGACACCCTGATCGTCGCATGTTCATCCGTCTTCACCAGCGTTTACGTGACACAGGTACATTTAACATCACCCCCCCGCGAAGGACATCCGCGAACCGTTGGGGCTGCTGCATGGGAACAGGCCATACTGCAGCGTGTGGAAGAGGATCCAACCACTAGCACATGACGGATCGCCATCGCAGAGGGTCTAAGTCGGAACACTGCTTGGAGAATTTTGCACGAAAATGGTCTCTACCCATACCATATCCAGAGGGTGCAAGGCCCACGTGCACAAGATTATCCTCCACGACGACAATTCTCCATGTGGTTGCTGCGACAGTGCATTAGGTGTCCTCTGTTTCTACCGTGTTCATGGTTGACATTTTGAGCATTTGCTATAAGTTCAAGGTACACGAGACACTACCAAAGGAACACCTACCGGTATACGGGTTATTGCTCCATTTGCCAATAAAGTCATTCTTTCTCGGAAACGGTGGTTATTGCTCTAATGTATATAGGGACTTTTTGTTCCTTGATATTGAATATGCATACCATTAAACTTACGACCACGACTTATGGGACACCTTGTATATACATGTTCAGAAGTTATGCATACACTATGTAATCAAAATACACTATGTAAAATACACATTGTTACATGCCGTATTTTATATGCCTCTGATGTCTAACGTAAATTAAATCCACAGCAGCAAGTCTTACATGGAGTCATTTGTGATTCCTTCTGGTACAGTAGAAGTCGCTCATCAAAGCTCAGTGAGTTCCTATATAAGTGAGTTCCAACATATACGGTACAATCCTGCAAATGTCATCGATGCAATAAATCTATATACAAGTTTTCTGTCATTCTTATAGCCTGTTCAAAAAGAAGTGACACCTTTGTCGATGGAAAACTCACACAAGAACGACTAGTAGGTCAAAAATAATAAACAGGTCGTCGTATGTTAGTACCAGTGAAAAGATACAATCGAATGTTTAGAATGAATAATTGTTTCAGAGTTCCGAATTGGCACTTTAAGTACCGCTAGTGAATTTCACCCTTCGCTTGGAACTGAAAACCTTAGATTTTCATGGCAGTCCTGCTGCTCACAAGCTCGCATTCACTCAGAATGATTGCGAAGCGATGTTTAGGATGATATACATCTCACAGAAAGTGTGAACCATGGAGCAATGGAAACATTAAGTGACGAACCTCGGGAAATGCACTACTCTGTCAAATAATATTATCGTGTGTGGCCGAGCGAATGCCCACTGTGAAAAAATAATGGGGCTCATTTGCATGGTTTAGATTAAGTAAAAAATATTCCTGTAGAAGTAATGTGGACACTTTGGAGAATTCTAAACTGCCAATCTTACCTTGACATTTTGGAGAATTCTACTTATCGTTTTGGCAGTGCTTGGGATTGGGCTATTCCTATACCAAGGTAAGATTGGGGAGACAAGGGTTGAAGAAATGATTGGCCTGCACAGAGTTCTGAAACAAAATCGCGTTGAACATGTGTTGATGAACTGAAAGGCCAACAACTGTAACTGAACTCATCAACACGAAAGAACTGAAAATACAAAAGGTTGATTTGCGGGTCTTTGGTAACGATTTATTGCGTAAATGCTGCGTTCAGTGCACGAGCGTGTGACAGAAAGCACGGGAAATAATGCTATTACATCCGAATCGTTGTGTTTCATTCGACAGCAGTAAATATCAAAAAAATTTCTCCGAAAATCGGACCTTACTGGAAAGGATACATCACTGCCCTTTCCGACGCTAATTACAGCTATTCTGCGGTAATTAGTTCATGTAAAACACAAAATTTCTCTGTTTCCAGAAAAGACATATCGGGAGTACTGAATAGAAAAGGAAAATACCGGGAAGGTTTAATTCCAACTGGCCAGAAACAGCAAAATCCTCGAGTTACCACAAGCCGAACAGCACAGGTCATTCGAAGGTCAAGCTGTTTGTCCTGTGTGAAAATCCAGCAACCCAAAGAGGGATCGCAAACATTGTAGGAACTTCACAGGCTACCATAAATAAAATAATAAAGAAAGATTTGCAACTGGAAAAGCGTCACAAGAATCATGTCCATAAACAGCTGCCACTGCTCGTCGCAGAAAAGAAGAGGAATTGTCGGAGGCTCTATGGGGGTTACCTCGCAGTAGAACGATAGAAGTACATTGTCACTTTTGATGAAACCCACGTCAACGATTGCAACAAACCCCGCACGATTTTTTTATCGTCAACGTGGAGTGAAGTCATATCAAAATTGTTCTAAGGAATGTAAGGAAAATTTTTAAAAGGATTTATGATTGCGAGATACCCGCACAACGGCAAGCTCACAATCAGAAGAGTAGACAGGAAGGCTAATGTGAACTCCCTTGACTTATCAGCAGCATGTTCTATGTCCAGTTTTTTACGAGGAAATCCCCGCGTTGTATGGAGCGAACAAAAATAAGGTTTGGCCGCATCAAGACAAAGCCTGCAGCCATGCGTCTAACTCGACCGTTGAATTTATGTTGGATTTGGAAGATGAAACTGGAATTCACGTTACACTCTTTCATGATATCCTTGTCAAGTTACCAGATGCAGCCCCGGATTTCTGTGGATTTGGATCATTGAAAAGAATCCTTGCTCGACGCCGTCCAACAACCATTGAGGGTGTCATGATGCGAAACTAAGAGTAAGACAGACCCCCCCCCCCCCTCCTACAGAAGAAATCTTTAAAAAGATGGAGGTTCCATCTAGTGATAAAATTAGAAATTATCAAGAATGTAAAGCAAGAATAGCGGAGACTGCGTCTTGCGACGTGAGGAAGTGGAGGAGAGGAAGAGACGTCATGAAGTCAGGTGACAAGGTTTGGAGAGACAGGAGAGAAGTTAGGAAGAATAGCTCACTTGCGGACGCGAGCAAAACAGGCTGCGTCGACAAGCATATGGAGCGAAAGAGCGACAATGCTAGTCGGCAAGAAGGAGGAAGATTGAAAGGCGAGCGGACGATAAAGAAAACGTTTATCGATGCTTCGAGACGTAAGCAAAAAGCGTCTGACAGTAGCAGTCTAGCATCATGGAATCCCGAGCGAGAAGAAAGATACGATATTGAGAGCATACGTCGAAGCAAGGAGGCCGTTAATATTTCTCCGGAGGCGAGCGTAAGCGAGAACCTGCCGAGCGTCGAATCTTCAAGCCTAGATTCACTTCGCGTGGAGCCGAGAGAGGATATTGAATTCGCCTAGCGTCGTTCTGCTAGTTTTGCGACATTAAGAGATAACTGTGAGTATTACGTTTATTTTGAGCATAAGGTTCAGAGTGCGTCGAAGCACATCTGCGTTATTAAAGAAAGCGTAATTAGTTCGGCTGTACAGCCTGTCTTTTGGCAAGTATTGGTTTTCATAAGCGAAATTTCTGCATCGCATTTCAAGCGATATTGGCCTCAAGAGACAACATCGATGGAGAATATTGCCCCTCGAATAGTAGCCGTAATACCATGGGGAATTTCCGCCTACGTTAAAGAGGACTTGGGAGCAGTCTTGCCTGCTACACTGTTTCAGAGCCATTTAGGTGCGTACAATTTGACTTTTAGTGTAATAAGTATGGTGTAAGCGTTAAAGGGATTTAAGCTCAACAGAGATAATAAATTATTATTGTCTATTGTTCATTGTTTAATCCTGTTCGCCTGCGCCATCAAAGTGCCTGACACCTAGCGGTCAAGACACGAACTTAATAATGGCGGCTGTCGTGGGTACAAAAATGAGTAAAGTTTGTAGAGATAATGGCTCCAGCTCGACCAAAAAGAAAGATAAAAAAAAGATTAACAACAAGTATTGTTGTGTCCTTCAATGCATATCGAGACATTCAAAGGAAGATGGAATTTATATACATCATTTCCCAAAACACAAAAAATTAAGAGAAGAATGGGCAGATAGACTGAAGTTAGGTAAACGATAAATCAAATTTACATCATTCGATAAATCAACGAAGCCAACGAGAAAGACAGGCCTCGAAGCGGAAAAGTCACCTGATCAACTGGGTCCGAACAACAATCCAATCTTCATTGTCTCCATGTTGGATTTTAACAATCAGTATTTTTTCGTTTGTTGGAAACAATGAAGGTTGGATTGTTGTTCGGACCCAGATGGTCAGTTGACTTTTCCGCTTCGAGGCCTGTCTTGTCTCGTTGGCTTCGTTGATTTATCGAATGATGTAAATTTGATTTATCGTTTACCTAACTTCAGTCTAACTGCCCATTCTTCTCTTAATTTTTTGTGTTTTGGGAAATGATGTATATAAATTCCATCTTCCTTTGAATGTCTCGATATGCATTGAAGGACACAACAATAAATCAAATAATAAATTCTGAGCATAAACGCGACAGGGGGCAGCCGTAGCCTTGCTAAATACAATGGTGGAGTTAAGCAACCTTGGGCGCAGTTAATCACAGGTTGGGTGACCACCTGGAAATATCCATCGCCCCTCGTGCTTCGGAGGGCACGTTAAGCCGTCGGTCCCGGCTGCTACTGTTTCCTGTAGCAGTCGTTACTGGGGATAGTAAAATAGACTCAGAGAGTCGCAGTGATCAGGTTTCTAGTATAACCACTTCGGTTTCATGGTAACCACCCCTTACAGTTCATCCATCATCCATAAGCGCGACAGGGCTGATCGATGATCTGAGAAAATTAACGGTCACTATTCCGGATTTTAACCATATAGAATACAGTAATTATTAAATTAAATAAGGAGGTAATAAAATATAAAATGGTAAATAGTTAATAAATAGTATAGTAATAATAATATTAATAATAATAATACAGTGCAATAATTATTATTTAGGGAAACATAACAATCGGTTTAAACAACGAAAGATTTCTTACCTGTTGACATAAATTAATGTTGCTAACACGTGCTTGCATTGTCCTGATAGCCCAGCTTTGCAGGAACATGTGGCACGAATTTTTTCTTTATCGTATTGCAAACAGTTCCATGGTGATTTCATGTGGTTTTCCATTTATGTTAGTAGTTTGAAGGCAAAATGCCACGATCTTAGTCATTTCTGGCGATTCCGCAGTTTTCCCACAGCATATTAAATGCTTTCCATTAACAAGTGCCTCTCCTTCCTTAATGCACCTTTTTTTTCCCAATGAAATCAATAATATCTGTTAATTCTAGAGTTGACTGCATGATTGGTGACTGTGACTGCTAACTATATCTCGTGCATGCACTATCGCTAAGTCATGTATTCAGAAAGTGTACCCATTATGCCCGCCATCTTGTGAAGTCTTGACATGACAGGTGTTGCCCTCATCGGCCGTGGCGCTGGCGAACAGGGCTGCTGACCATTGATTAAACGCCTAGCGTCGCCGTTTTCCAGTTAAAGAGAATTAAGGACGGTGACCATATGGATACATAAGAATTCTCTCGCGCAACTTTATCGTGGAAGAGAATAGTTACTTTAAGAACTCTATTAAATGGATCATTCCACGTCAATTCAGGCAGAAATTTTATAGTTTTGACACTGACCTCTCGGATTTTAATGAAATTTGGTATATACAATTGCCCTAGGGAGTTGGTAATGAGTGCCAAATATTATTTTTGACGTAGAACTACGTCTATCAGGGGTGCAGCCGAGGAAAAATTCAGACGCGGTTTTTCGTTCAAAAAGTGATGTCTATATCTTTGCATCACTATATCCTACAACTATGGTCAATAACTCGTTGGAAAGAGGAAGGTTAGGTCTTGAATAATGAACAAATTTTTTAACAAAATGGACAACTGGGTCCAAAGTTACAGCAAGTTAAATTTAAGTGAATTATTTTATGCTCGCCGTCGTAATAACGGAGTGGCGCTGCTACAGCGTGTACGAGTGCGACGAATACTGGAACTAATTGGAGCTAGCTATTTGACTGCAGTCTTTCGTTAACTTGTTTGGTGGCGGGTGTGTACGATGTCGAGCGACTAGCAAAAAATACTTCGCAATTTGCGTTTGAAGAATAAGCGTGAAAAAGATAAAGAAAAACGTGAACGGTTAAGAGAAAAAATAAACAACGAAAACATGAGAAGCGTGAAAGGATTATGAATGAGAAGAGGGAGTTGAAAGCTGAACGTAAAAGGCTGAAATGGCTCAAAGTTGAAATAAAATTTACGACTACCAGCGACGCAGGAGACCAAGTTACAATAATTGTTTTAAATTTGCATGTTCAGAGTTGCATTGACCATCACCTAGACATACAGACAGATGAGAAACTATCGAAGTCGGATTTTCCTGCATTGAGTGAAAATTGGATGTACGAGGATGAACCGATTCAGATACAAGGGTTCGAATTAAAAGCATTCATGAACAATACTCTTCGAACTAAGACAGCAAATGGGCAGCGTAAAGCGAGTAGTGTAGCAATTTAAAGAAATTTAAATAGTGTAGCAGACTGTAAATCTGTCGAGTATCACATAAATGTAAAACGGAGATTGACTGACTATGAAGTTGGCGATTTATGTTTAGTGGACGTTACCTTAAATGTTTCTTCAAGATTTATATTGGACACAAAATACAGGGTGACGAAAAACAAATGGTAGATAATGATACACATAATAGATCCTATGAACATGGAGTCGGAACTCCCCCATTTTAGAGATATGGGGGAGAGAAAAGTGGGTTGCTTCCCCAGCAAGGCTACCGCGCTACATAAGACAAACAAACAGGACATACTCGTACGTCCAGGAGAAAAGACTACTTAATCCACCTGTTTCTTACAAAAGGTGCTCAAAATTACGTCTACCAGTCTGGATACAGAGATCGCATCTGCGAAGTAACGATTCAATTGCTCGGTGGCATGTATGTGGTTGCTTCTTGAACTCTTCACCGACGGCTGCGATGCGGGCAACCAGATCGTCGACAGATGTGACAGGTGTCTCGTATACCTGAGTCTTCGTGTATCCCAACACAAAGTAATCCAGGGCTTCAGATCTGGGCAATTGGACCACCCCGTCCTATCCAACGACCGTTGTATGCATTGTCCAGGTATTGGCTGACAGTGGTGCCAAAATGCGCAGGAGCTCCGTTGTGTTGGATCCACAGACGCTGCGAACAGCCAAAGGCACGTCTTCCAACAACTCCGGTAATGCCTTTTCCAGAAATGTGCGGTACACGCAGGCATTGAGATGGGTAGATAGAAGTTATGGACCAGTGAGCTGTCTGCCAACAATGTCTGCCCACACGTTGACGCTGAATCTCTGTTGGTGTCCACGAGAAACTGTTGCATGATGATTGACGGTTGCCCACGTGTGGTCGTTGTGGTAATTGTAAACAACAGCCTCTCTGTCAAAGCAGGCTTCGTCAGAAAAAGAACGTTGTTTTCAAACGCAGGATGATTGATAACGTGCCTCAGGAACCACTGCGTAAATGCACGGCGTGGGCCATAGTCGTCAGCATTGAGCACTTGATCGCGTTGATGATGAAATGGGTGAAATCCATTTGTGTTTAATACGTGCCATACTTGCCGTTGGTGCAGGCCCAAAGCGTTTACTACTGCACAGGTGCTGGTGTGTGGCTTGTCTGCAAACCTACGCAGCACCTCCTTCACCACTGCAACGGTAAGTACAGTTCTTGTACGCCCAATGCCTGGCCGGTGGACAGCAAGGGAACCAGTTTCCCTCAGACGTCGATGGATTCTGGGGAATATTCGTGCGTCAGGACAAACACGGCATGGGAAACGTTCACGATACAACCGTTGAGCTGCTGCGCTGTTGCCATTAGCAGAACCATACGTCAAATGCAGGTCAGCCAGTTTTTCATGTGTAAAGTGGTATATAGTGCGATCACACGTAGAAGCCCTTTTGGTTTCAAACCGCAGCGTGGATGTTTGGACAGTCGTGTGAATAATAGAAACTGAATGAAGACAACCTTGCGACTGCATTTGCATTTACTATGGACCTGTCCATTATGTATTTCCAGTGTGCAACGATATTTCCCTGTATGTCAGGAAACCACCTTGCTGGGAAAGCAACCCACTTTTCTCTCCCCATATCTCTAAAATGGGGGAGTTCCGAATCCATGTTCATTGGGACAAAATGCATCACTATACCATGATCTATTATGTGTATTATTATGTACCATTTGTTTTTCTTCACCCTGTATATATAGCCAGATGCTTCACGTCTTGAATTAAAAATGTTCTTGTTTTCTGGACTAAAGAAATACACTGAGAGCTGCAAGTAAATAGATGAAGAGTTTGAGGTGGATATACCTGTGATATTGATGGATGATTTTAATATCGATGCCAAACGAAACGAAGGAGCGTTTGAATTTATGAAACATCATTTCAATTTAGACATGGTCCCGACTAACTATCCAAGTACATTGGGAAATACTTACATTGATTTGTCATTTATTAGAAATATAACTCCGGAAGCGCTGATGTCATCTATTTTTACCCTTTTATCTGCACTTTTTAACCCCCCCCCATTCTTTTAATTGAAAAATTGATTTTCTCGAACGTAGTATTTAGAAAATGAAAAAGAGCTCTATCTTCTTTCGTTTCTCATCATTTCCGGGCGAATAATGTATGACATGTCATATGTTGCCATAGTTCTAAAGATCAAGTGACTGCCGCCTCCACAACTCCGACCCTATTGGAACAATTTGGCCCAAACTTTACAGTAACGTTGATCTTACTTAGAGGAATCTGCATACCGAATTTCACTCCTTTATATGCATAAGTACGCGTTGACCTCTAATTTCCAGTTCCGAAACTCCGTTCCCAGTGGGCCAATCAAAACCAAACTAAATAGTGAAGGTGCACGTGCCCATAGTAAGCTACATTCCGAACTTCAAACTTCTATCTCAGAAAAATGCGGAAATTATGAAGGGGACAGACGGACATTGTGAAAACAATAAGTGGCTCCATTCTTCCGCTACTTAATAATAACATACAGTAGTAGTTTTACGCCTTAAAAACACGCGGCTTGGGCAGTCACCAGAGCCTCCGTCAATTTTTTTTCTTACTAAATTATCTTCTTATTTAACAGGTGCTAAATACTTTTCTGACTTCTGTAAAAACTGAAGTTCTAAGAAACATTTTTCCTACTGATATAATTATTATTGTAATGCTGTTTTTGATTTTCTTTTTTCGTGTAATTATAATTAATAATACTATTTATATAAATAATAAAACGTAATAATTCATTTATTATATAAATAATAAATGAATGGTCCCAAGGTTACACGCTTTCTCTTTCCTGTCTGTACGAGTAGTCAAGTCCCTACAACCTGACTCTCGCTGCTTGCAGCTCAAGCTTTAAAAATTAATATCTTCAAAACGGAGCAAAACACAGTTTTGAATTTTATGTATTGTTTTTATGAAAGTATGTGTAAAATATTAATAATTTTTTAACGAAAAAAATACCCACCTTTTGAGAAATTTGCAATAAATAAAAATATTTTTATTAAATTCAAGTATTTGCGCATGCGTAATATAATTTTAAAAATTTCATGTAGATTCTACAGTTAAAGAGCTTTCATATGTCACCAAACACATCTTTCTAAGTAAAACACAACCGAAGTTACAGTACTTCATAGATAAGGCCCCCACTCAAATTTCTCAAATTTTAAATGTCCGTAACTTCCATAAAAATGAAAAGAAATTAATAATATTTGGCATTCATTACCAACTTCCTAGGGCAATTGTATATACCAAATTTAATTAAAATCCGAGAGGTCAGTGCCAATGCCTGCCTGAACTGACCTGGAATGACCCAAATCTAATAAGCCTAGATTTGGCAATTTGTCATTACCGAGCAGATAAGCTTTGCAATTGTTATAGCTTATTGTACGAGGGCATATTGAAAAGTAATGCCTCCATGGCTGTAACGTTTTTATTTTTTAACCGATTTTCAAAATTCTTTTTGAATCTGATACTTACATTTGTCCTCTATGTAATGTACTATTCACTTTTCGAGTAGTCCCCATTCTTTCCACGCATTACACCAATACATGGACTAGTTGGGTGAACCCGTCGGAGAGGAATTCCGGGGTTGTCGTCGACACGACGATTGAATGGCAGCTTTGGATCCTCTTCTGCAGCACGATAACGCACGATCGCCACAGATCAGAGGGGGTTGCAGCGCCTACAGTTCAAAGATGAAAAACTGCAGTTCAAAAATGAAAGACTTTGCACCTTGCGACTTTCACCACTTCCCAAAGAGGAAAGAGCACTTTAAGGGGCATGAGTTGCGTTCTGACGACGATGTGAAACCTGCCGTTCGGTCCTCGTGTCGACAACAACCCCGGAATTCGTCTCCGACGGGTTCACCCGACTAGTCACGCGTTGGCGCAATTAGGGACTATGTCGAAAAGTGAATAGTGTGCATTACATAGAGGACAAATGTAAGTTTCAGATACAAAAAGAAGTTTGAAAATCGGTTAAAAAATAAAAAAGTTACAGCCATGGAGGCATTACTTTTCAATATGCCCTCATATATATATTTGGCTCAACTATTATTTAATAGTGTAAAAGAAAAGTACACAATACTGTATTTGTTTTCGTATTTGAGCCACACAATTACCAAAGTGTATAGCATCTATTTGGGTGCGAATTTTATTTTATTTTTAATCTTAATTAAATCTCATTTCTTTTCGATTACAATCCTACTTCCGTTTTTGTCCAATTATTTCATTTTCCACTGCGCATTCTTAATTTACGCGTGACAGAGGGTTTCTGGAAAGCCTGGAAACAGTAATGGAGCATCAGCCTCGTCGTTCTGCAGACATCTTTTCTACAGTGGATGATACGGTGCAGCACAATAGTCCACAACCAGGGTCACCAAATAGAACGCCATCGTTGGTGGAGAAAGGGGTTTCCTTCGTAAACTTTTTCCTCAAATTCTTTACCATAGAGCCTAATCAACCTTCTGTAATTTCATCAAAATATAGCGGAGAGTCTCCTCGGAGAGTAATGTAAAAGGAAGTTCAATACCATATTACCGTGTGCGGCAGAAATAACTCCCCAATTTCAAAAAGCAATGATAGAACTTAATCAAAAATTTCATTTCACAGTTTGAAAGAAAAATGTTTACCGTTTACGTCACATACACTTATCATTTAGTTTTGAAAACAACATCGTCCAGTACCGCTTGATCTTATTGTGAGGTGACATTCAAAGGCCAGCACACTCTGTCGATCTCACATTTTGCGATTTCTTTCACCAGGGATATCTGAAGACTCAAGTGTCAAACGAAAATTGGGAACACTAGAAGAACTGAAAGCTGCCTTCTGCTAAAAACTTGTGGCAATAGCACCTAATATTACCGGGTAATGCAGAACTTCACGGAGAGGCTTCCGAAATGCATACAAAACGAAAGTCGGGATTTGGGCGATATTGCTTTCAAAACTAAATGAAAATGTATGTGACCTAAATGGTAAACACTATTCTTCCAAATTGAAATAAAATTTTGAATTATTTCTCTTAATGCTTTGTTATTTACATTTAAAATCTGGGAGTTATTTCTGCCGCACCCTGTAGTTTTTTTAAAAAAGATGGTTGTAATGCAAAATTACAAGTGTCGGAATACTTTCTGATTACTTGTGCAGTTGTGAAACGTTTCTCACGGTTTTGGCTGGATTATTTTTTATGAGTGCTGATTCCAAATACGAATTCAGAATTGTCCTATCAGGTTCCATTTCATTGTAACAGAGCTATCCAAAAGACTATTTTTTACACTTAACCCTATTTCATAACATACTATTAAATGGAAAGAATTTTTAAGCATAAGGACTTTTTATATAACACAATAATATTATCGATTTTTAAGACAGTAATGATTAACTGCGATAAATTTACGTATAAATAAAGGGGCAATTTTTTTAAAACATAATAATTCGAATGCGTGAAAATCGTGCTACATTAAAGTGTCCTGAAAGTGGAATCACCTGATTATTACAATGTGTCCGAAAAGTGGAATCTCGGGGATTTTGGAGAATTGTGCCATTGATGGACCAGAAGTCTTTGATCACCAGTTTCAGTATATTTATAGCTCGAAGAAGTTTTGAGTGATCCCCACTTTCTTTTAACAACAGTAACTACTTTCTTATATAAAATACTGGTAGTTAAAGAAAAATAGTTAGATGCCAAACTAAATCGGGGCGACCATCTCTCCTATACTATCAGTAAGGTTAAGAAGGCAAAGTTTAGTCTGGTTGCTCTTCTGGGGCGTTACAGCGCACTTGGAATGAATAGTGAACTCTTGCTACATAAAATGGTAATCCGAACTATACTTCTATATGGTATGCCTGCCTGGGCTACAATCTGAAAATCTAGATGGAAAGACCTCTAAACCTTCCAAAACATTACCCTGAGCTCCATTGCCCAACTCGAAGGAGAGTAGCAACTAATACTTCCATTTCGGTATACCTCCAATTGGAAATCACGTCTAGGAGTTGCTGAAGAAAATGCTTCCGAATATTAATGACCATCCCAATCCTCTGGTTGCAGATATTCTAGATCACCCGCTCACCTTTAGAAGTTCCCTCAGGCATCGTAGGTCTCGTCACATCCTGGACGTCGACTTTGACGACATCCAAAAGGCCATCTTTCCAGAATACTGGATCTCCTAGTTCTTCCAAGTTCCTTGTAAATCAACAATCTATTTTACCGTCCCGATAGGAAAGGATTCCTTTTTATCCTCTAGATGATTTAACTAGTCTTATTTGGCTTCCCCTGGTTACTTCCCAGGCGAGTATGGCAGTGAAAGCATTGCTTCAGGACTACTCATGGGTTTTTCCTGTCGAGTGTCGAGAAAAATAATTGGGTAGTTCTCCAAGATTTATTTTCATTAGTTTTGTGAAAAAACATCACGCCAAGAATTCCAAATGATATTCATGAGCGGCAGTACTCGAAACTTTTTATCGTAGGCTAGTCAAGCGGCAGTCGAACCTGTGGTCAAATTTCCGGATTTCTTTTCTCTCATAATTATGATTACATCTGAGTTTAAGTGATTTTCAAATAATTTTTACCATCACTAAGCGCATATCACACGTTTCCAAAAAAAATCGGCTAGATCTTTTAAAATTCTCTGAATTTTTTAAAATTTGCTCAGGTCTTTGAAGTTATTTTCAGCTGTATTTTCAAAACATTGCCAAATACTATAGCTTTTGATTCAACTCCAATGACAGCGACGGATACAGCATTTTAAGAGAGCTCGATCTAGAATCAGACAAATATTTTCAATTTCCGTTTCCATTTTGTCGATTGCGATTGTTTATTCCATCGTTAATTATGTATTAAAATTTCTTTAGTTGTTATTGAAATAGCTCAATAAAACTTTTGCATTAGAATAATAAGTTAAAGCTAATATTTCTGCTCATCAAATTAAAACAAGTGTTGATGCGATAGAATGACATATCATTTAATAAGAGGTATTGCCCATTTAAATGAAGTACAAAATAAGCCTCATCATCAAACTAGGATAGCATTGCTCTTTTCATATCAAACATTTTTCGTGTGCCAGGGATTAGAGAGTTTGCGAAAGCGACTTTCACGTTATGAATTACGAGTTTTCTGTTATGTTATTTAGTATAACTGATAAATTGTAACAAAATTGTAACAAAATATGATTGTGGCATATTTATGTTATAAATTACAAATTACGAATTATAAGTTATAACTCGGGTAGTGATATACCACTTTCTTTAGGTCACTTTCTGTAAAAGTACAAGATGGAGGCATCCACGTTAATATTAATGCATGCGCTAGCGTAACAACACTTTTTTGATTGGCTACGTTATTTTTCGAAAATAACTCTAATTTGTACATTTTCGTTAGAGTTACGACTTTAGAGCTCTAGTTCATAATTCGTAATGTGAAAGTCTCTTTCGCAAACTCTCTAGTATCTTCTTTTCTTAATCTTATGATCTGGTAATCAAATAAAATATTTGTAAGTAATTTTGTTTCCCTCAGTTTGTTTCAGGTGTCTAATATCTTGGATTTATAGATGGCAATTATCGTGTAACATTTTTTTGATCGCAATTAGAGCCAGCTTTTGTGCATACAATAAATCCGTTAATCGGAATCTCAATGGTAACGAAGCCTTCGTGCAAATATACTTAGCCGTTCTTTAAATAGGCCTTTATTGGATGGGTTAATTGAATTTATACCATTACACGAGCAGAAATGTTATGTTGATTAGAAATGCTATTGTAATTTCTGCAGTCATTATATCTGTAATATTTTGTATATCTAGATCTTAAAGCCGCGTTGATAGTCTTGAGGAAGGCGCCGTATAAATAGTTCTATATTTTTAAGTATTTAAAGTTTCTTTAAATAAATTTTTTTAAACTTCGATAAATTTTTTTTTACTGTCCGTAATTATATAATTGAATAATTTTACGTTTGAATTCAGCAAACAAGTAAGAATTTTTAATGCAATTTGTATTTATAAAAAGGATTTCTTCATCAAAATTTAGGGAAATGTGTTTATCGTTTAATGTTTGATCTGTATTTTAAGAATCCCATTATTTCTACAATAGAATTGTTAACTAATTAAATGAGTTAACTTGTACGCAAACATGAATCTTAGCGGATTAAATATACAAAGCTGACTATTGACTCCAGGTCGTTTAAACTAAACAATTCATCATCAATTAATGACAAAGCAAAGTGCTCGGGCAAAGAAAATCTAATTTTGTATTTATTGAATAGTTTCTGAGAAGGATTCGTCTTAATTCTCTTACCTCCTTGATAGTGCCATTTTGTCTAGTCAAGAAAAGAGCAGCTATTGCAAGAACCGAAGTGAATTTTGTTTAATTTTTAAGTAATACAGTATTATCACTTAATGCGTATGTTGTAATACAAGGTTCATTCAATAAATAACCGAAAAGTACTATAAAAAATCTAGAACAAGTCCGTGATAGTTACATGCTTGTTACTTTGTGGAGGTATGCTTAAATTATTCACACCTGGGGTTGGTAAGCCCACCTCGCACATAGAATGCTGGAAAATAGTACCACAAGATGGCGGCACTCTTACAGGAGTGCTCCAAGCTGGAGCAGCAAAGTGTCGCGGATGTTTGTTGAGTTACGCCGTGCTTTTGCTCCCAAGACAATGCGAGACCACAAATTGCTAGTGTCAGATTGTCTATTATCGAGAACTTACTGTTTGAGCGTTTAAACCACCCTCCATATTCACTCAGTGCATCTTTCAGCGGGCCAAAGGTGTGGAAATTTGAAGGTGTGAGAACGGGTAAATATGGAGGGTGGTTTAAGCACTCGATGATAGACAATCTGACACAAACAATTTGTGGTCTCGCATTCTCATGGAGCAAAAGCACGGCTTCACTCAACAAACATCTGCGACACTTTGATGCTCCAGCTGTTCTCCCTATTCCCTGTTGGAGCACTCCTGTAAGGGTGCCGCCATCTTGTGGTACTATTTCCGAGCATTCTATGTGCGAGGTCGGCTTACCATTCCCAGCTATGAATAGTTTAAGCCAGTGTGACAAGATTTTTTTCATGCAACTGGGGACGCCACTAGGAGGCAGACCGGAAGTCACGTGACGTTAACTCTTTGAAGGGCAACAGTCTGCTATTCTAACCACATTTTCAAAAAATCATTACATTTCACAAGAGCGATGGTTAAAGCTATTAACTGCCACAGCCTACTATATAGATAACAGCCTGTTCAATCGACAGTTTCCAAGTTTCACCGCAGTAAAGGAGGGCGCTTTTAAGTAGGATGAAGTAGAGTGCCTTTATAACCAGAGTGTGGCCATGGTTATAAAGGCACTCTAGGGTGAAGAAAGCCTTTTTAGCATTGAAAAAGCCTTACCACTGCTACCATTCTATTGTTTTCTACTGGTTACCCTACAAACAGGCTGCATATTTACATATATATGTATATTTAATCTTATATATTATTTTTAATCTTATATATTAATCTTAATCTTATATGTTAATATATAATAATATTGATATATTGATCTTATATATAAATATATATATTAATATAAATTTATTAATCTTATATATTAACATTATTTAATACTTAATCTTATATTTAATCTTATATAATTGTTAAAAAAAAAATTTTTATAACATGTCGCATTTTTTTTTTTTTGAAAAGTAACATTCTTCGGCTTTTTAATGGTGCATATTAATTAATATCTAGACATATTGTTTCATTTTGACACTTTGGATGGATTTCCAGCTCGCATCTCCCTCTTCCAGGAGACTAGCCGTATGGGATGAAAGGATGATGATGATGAAAATAGACAAACACACACATCCATGCCCTTGGCGGGATTCGAACCCGCAACTCGCTGGTTACGAGAGCGGCAAGACCTGCGCCTCAACGCTCTCGGCCACCGAGCCGGCATTTTGACACTTAAAAAGACTTGATCAGCTGTAGCTCTGTGCATAAGTAAACACAATTGTTACCAAGGTTTCCCCTCACTAAAAGCGCCCTCACGTGAGAAGTCGTTGAACTAAGGCGGTCTTAAGATTGCAATGGAAATCGTGTCGATTGAACAGGTTGTTAACTATATAGTAGGCTGTGTAACTGCAGATGTAGTTACTAAACAGCTCAACAGATGGTGGAACAATCAACTTTTTAATTTTCACTTTTCTTATTATGGCACATATCTTGGGCGCGTTTGACATGTACACACAAAACGCACCTAGTGACGTCACTCAGTGCGAGCGGTAAAAAAAGTGTAGTTTATTTTGTGTGTGTCATGAAAAACATGTGAGAGCACGAAAGTGGGATGTTCACCTCCCCCATGCTACCATGAATAGTATGCCTACTGCTCAAAATAAAGCCCATCATAACATCTGCATTCATACACTGATAGGAAGAAAGTAATCGTACACTTTCGATTTTAGACGTTTTGTCGAATATCTAGAAAAATACTTGACGAATTATCCTGAAATTTCAGGGGTGTAAAAAGGACGTTACACCTCATATATTTCAGCGAAGGTTTTCTCCCAAAGGCAAATAGGGGACCAGCAAAGAAGTGAACCAAAAAAATAATGTTTGGAATCACCCTGTAAAAAATAATGCTTGAAATGCATTGTAGCTGTAGTATATGCTTAAGAGGCTTGTTTTACTTTTGTGTTCATTTGTATGAGAATAGCACATATATTCATGGAGATATAAAGGTTTCTTTAAAAAGGTCGAAATGTTTTCCTAAGTTTTTTGTTTATAAGACGTAGGATTTTCAACCCAATGCAATGCCATTTTCAGGAAACTTGACAAACTACAGTACAGACAACACCCTGCAATCAGAATAGAAAAATCTTATACAGGGTGAATACAAAAGTCTGAACCCCCCCCTTTTATTTTTTGAACCGAAGCAGATATGTCAATTTTGATGAATCCAATGAATAAGAAGTTGTGGGTGGCCTATCTCATGGTGCACTTTTCATCATCCCAAATATGCAAATTAGGACACATTCAAAATTTATCTCAAAAACCGTAAGGGATAGAAAAAAAAACCCAATTGCAAACTTGTTCAGCATAAAAAATCAAACAAAACGGAAAAAAAAAATCATCCAAATCGGACCAACCAATCACGTGGTGAACTAACGCCACAATCACCATAACACAATTGGGCACGAAACCTAACTGACGCCAAAACATGCCTTTTATTTGCTTTTCCGCATGAAAGTGAATGTAAGTATGGTAATTTATGTTAATTTTTTGATTTGCATGCTTTACATGATGGAAATATCAACATTCAGTTTTCCTTGTGCGGTGTGAGTGTTTGTAAGCTACAAACAGTTCACCACGTGATTGTGGGTGATTGGTTGGTCCGATTTGGATGTATTTTTTTTTATTTTGTTTGTTTTTTTCTGCTGAACAAGTTTGCAATTGGCTTTTTTTCTGTATCCCTTACGGTTTCTGAGATAAATTTTGAATGTGTCCTAATTTCCATATTTGGGATGATGAAAAGTGCACCATGGGATAGGCCACCCACAACTTCCTATTTATTGGATTCATCAAAATTGACATATCTGTTTCGGTTCAAAAAATAAAAGGGGGGGTTCAGACTTTTGTATTCGCCCTGTATAAAATGCTAAGTCCTGCTGCTCCGTGCCCGTTTCCATAGTAACGAACAACAATACAACCTTCATTGTTTTCAACAAATGAAGAAATACTGATTGTTGAAATCCAAAAATCGCAGCCGACGAAAATGAATATTAAAGAAATCTTATCTTTTTCGTAGGCTACGGTTCAAAAATATATTGTCAAAGATTTAATGATATACATCTATTGTTATTTAAAAATAGCATACTTAAATAAATAAATAAATAAAATTAAAAACTAAGTAAGTAATTTAGCTATTCTAAGTTACGAAATTCATTTTATGTATACGATTCTTATTTTTTAATTTTAATAAAAAATAATAACATTCAAATTAAATTACGAAACTGATTAACAATTCAAGTCACAACTTGGTAACATTAGTTTTTTACTTTTTATGATATTCGTTATACGTGCATAATAATAATTTTTCAGTTGAATAAATTAATAAAAAGGAAAAGTCATAAATTACAAAAAAATAATCCAATCGAATAAAATCAAAAGCAAATAACATTATTTTTTCTCATTTTATAATATTCATTAAATGTGTATAATTAATATTTTTAGTTTTAAAATATAGTGATAGTGCAATAAGTTCCACAACAGCCTGCCGAGGAGATTGAGCAATGAGGGAGGTAAAAAAGAAACGGGTGAGCCAATTTCACTGAAGAGCAAGGTTTACATATAACAGTTGAGATGTGTTTTTGTGTTAGGTTATAACTGTCAAATTGACAGTAGTGACTATCACATTGTAACAGGTCACATTGTGTTAGTATCGCCTTCATACTTACAGCGAATTTGTTCTATTGGCAAAACTGTCACTTATCGCAGTCCTTTCAATTATCACAGTTCTGTCACAGATCATTTTTTTTATAAATAAGATCGAACTTACAGTTTACGCTGTTGCAGTAACAGTCGTACGCCGGGCTTTGGAATAAAATCAAAAGCAAGCTGTGTCTGACGCGAACTGTGGTGATCCGTTGTAACAAACTTGAGCTAGGAAATAAAGCCAAGCCGTCTTTTTTTTCAAATCCATCTTTGCCCCCATTCTCATCTATGGTCATGAGTCTTGAGTAATGATCGAAAGAGTGCCGAAATGAGATCCTGGGAGGTTTGGCAGGTGTTCCCTACTGGATAATGTTCAGCATCACTATAAGGCAGTCTTTAGGTGTTGAACCGCTACTTCTTGCATTGTGATAGTTGCTATTTTCCAAGTCGGTGGTCACATAAGAGACCAAAAAATCGGCCTAGAAATAGGTGGCTAGATTACTTAGGTTCGAGTCGCTTGGGTATTACCATTGGGTATTACGGAAAATCTCGAGCTCTGCCCCCCGCGACGGATAAGCAGGTTTGTAAACTGAAAGTAAGAAAACATTTTCAGCTTCGCTTTCTTACTGACAGCGACTTATTTACTATTGGCAGTCCTGTCAATTATCACAGTCCTATCACAGACGAAATTTTATAATTAAAATCGAATTTACAGATTCACCTGTTGTGGCACCGTCGTATGACGGGCTTTATTACTAGTATTAAATATTTGATGAAATATGAGCATTTTTACTAAATAATGTTTAACTGCGCATGCGCATGCGTTACCAAATTGTCTTTTGCATAATTTATTGGCCAAATGTATAGAGCTACTCTTATAAAAAGCCCAAGCAAATATCGTGAAAATTGAGAAAGATATCGCCGATAGAATGAGTCGAGTTTCAGTTGCTCTCAAAAATAAACAAAACGATAAGGCAGTAAAAGATTGCATCAAAATTTGCCCCAATATCATTCCCAAAAATATGGCTTCATCCCTAATAATTGCTAACCCAACAATGCCGAAATTATATGCTTTGCCCAAAGTACACAAACCTGGAAAGAAAATGCGTCCCATAGTTTCCAACATTGACACCCCTACCTATTTGGTTTCAAAACATTTGGCCAAATTTATCAAATCCTTAAAACTGTCTAATTTCGACAGTTCAGTCATCAATATTACAGACTTGGTCCAAAAACTCAAGAATAAGACTATTAAAGAAGGCGAGATTTTTGTTTCTTTCGACATTGTATCATTATTTAATAGCGTTCCCATTCCGGAAACTCTCGAATTCTTCAAAGATATTCTTGCGATGAATGCATAGCGTTAACATAAACTTGTCATAAACTGTGTTAATAATAACGTCTTCCAATTTAACAATCAGTTTTATAAAATGATAGGTGGTAGACTGATGGGATCATGTCTCAGCCCTATTCTTGCTGAAGTTTTCCTAAGAAGTTTTGAAGACATTCTTAAGGATTCTAATTTTTACTTTCCCGACACCTGGTTTCGTTACGTAGACGATGTTTTCACAGTTTTTGACACGAACTCCTGTGACGTTAATGCATTCATGACATCAATAGTTTCTTCCCTTCTATCAAGTTTACTTGTGAAGTTGAAGAAAACAATAAATTACCGTTCTTGGATTTAATGATAATTAGGAATAATCACTCCCTGTATTTTGATATTCACAGGAAACCCTCCAATCACCTTAAATACATTCCCATCGATTCAAGCCATCTTTGGACCCAAAAAGTTTCAGCTTTTATTTTCATGTTGGATAGGGCACTCAATATCCCATTAAACAATACTTCATTCAAACAAGAGATTGGTTTGATTAAAAAATAGCCGAGAAAAACAAGTACAACTCGAAAATAATTGACGATCTTTTGAGGAAGAGGAAGCTCAAAAAATTTCTGTCAGACATAACCACTCTACACCCCATCAAAGATAAGTATAGAACCATATCCGTTCCTTACAATAAACTACTTATTAAAAATTTAAATTCAATTTTCAAACAATATAACATTTCTCTTTCTTTCAGCAACCCCAACCAAATACGAAACTTGCTGGGCAACCCCAAAGATAAGGTACCGGATATACAAAAGTCAGGCATCTACGTCATCCATTGTTCGCAATGTCCTAAGCTTTACAAAGGTCAGACCAAACGCAGTTAATCCACCAGATTCAAGGAACACCTCGACCACAGAAGATTCGGTAGATGCAGTCAATCAGCCACAGCCAAAGATTCAACAGAGACGGGTCATGATTTTTCCATCGACAACTTAAAACTGTTACAATCTATCAATAAAAAACACTTGCTAGATGCTTTCGAGAGCATGGCTATCCATAAATCCAAGAACAACGCGTTATTAAACTCCGACTTAGGCCCTATTGGTGATTCCCCTCTAATTCAGTGGTGGTCTCAATTAGCCAACCAATAATATTGTTTTTATTTCTTTTCTATTATTGGTCTGCCTTGTATTTCTCTCGCTATATAAACCGCTTTCTTCGGTTTCTGAACCTATCCAGGTACTGTGGGGTGGTATTTCTCGATGTCAGTAAGGCTTTTGACCAAGTGTGGCATGAGGGCCTTGTCTACAAAATGATCAGAGACGGGTTTCCTGCCGATTTGATTTTGATGGTGAAATCCTTTCTTGACGGCAGATCCTATCAAGCCAAAGTTGGAGAAAATCTTTCCACACCCCGTGTTGTAAAGGCCGGTGTCCCTCAGGGTTCTGTCCTCGGGCCTATGCTATTTAATTACTTTGTACATGATTTCCCAAAACCCGATAATTGTAATCTGTATTTTTATGCGGATGACACTGCCATTATGACATGGGCACACCAGCCGGCTCACGTTATCACTCGGCTGCAGAGCGCCTTGAAGCAGTTCGAAGACTGGTTTAACTGCTGGAAGTTGAACCTTAACGTCGGAAAGTGCAAGGCTTTGTACCTCAATAGGAAGCTCAAGCATCCCCCAGATTCTCTTGTTCTGTTCAATAAGAAACTGGACTGGGTGGACAACTACAAGTACCTGGGAGTTATCATTGACTCAAGGCTCTCATGGAACCAGCATATGTCCTATGCTCTGAACAAAGCGAAGAGGGCTAAGTACAGTATCATAGCTCTTATGGGTCGCAACAGCGCTCTCAGCATTGACAACAAGCTACTTCTGTACAAATCGATTATCCGGACCATACTCCTCGATGGCATGCCTGCGTGGGCGACTATCTGTAAAACCAGATGGAGTGAACTACAGTCATTCCAGAATGTTACCCTGAGGACCATTGCCCAGCTGGACAGAAGGACGGTGAAAAACCAATCCATCCACCTCGATTTAAACATAGCCCATATCGGTAAGTTTATACGGGATCTCATTTTGATTATGATACAGAAGATGAAGACTCACGACAATAAGCTTGTGAAAGGGATACTGGAGAACTCATTGAATATGAACTGGCATACGAAGTATCGTAAACCGAGGCACGTTCTTGACATCAATTTTGAAGATATTAGCAACGTCTCTTTCCCAGACTACTGGAAGATGTGATAATCTTATTTTTTTTTCCTTGTATTTTTTATTTCGTTTGTTTTTCTTTTTTTTTTTTTTTTTGTTTCAGACAATCGTCAATCTTATTTTCTTTTTTGTATAATATGGAAGACCGCTTGGGTTGGTTAGGCTTCTTGACTACCTCAGTGTATTTCATTTGGTGTTTATTCTGGTTGGATGAGCTTTGTGAAAGCGCTGCTTTCGTCCCATCCTAACAAATGTACACTTCACTGTTCGATTGTCGATTGTCGATTGTCGTTTCTAATCAGTTCACTTTGGGTTTTCCACGTGTTCTCCTTGGTTCCTGCCGAATGATGAGAGCTTTGCTCTCGAAAAGTGCTTCCAGGTTGTATTTTTCTGTTATTTTTGTTTTTGTTATATTCTTTATTACTTTTGTTGTGGTAAAAGAGCCCTTCTTTATACTTAAAAACGATAAGGGGCTTTCTCCAAACTTTTATTTTCGGATCGGACACCAGTATCAACTTCTTCTTTTTACGCTGATATGAAGTCAATATGAAGTCAATATTTTTTCATGTCAGTGTAAGGAGAAGAAGTTGATACTGGTGTCCGATCCAAAAATAAAAATTTGGAGAAAAACCCTTATCGTTTTGTTTATTTTTGAGAGCAACTGAAATTCAACTCATTCTATCGACGATATCTTTCTGAATTTTCAAGATATTTGCTTGGGCTTTTTATAAGAGTAGCTCTAATAAATTATGCAAAAGACAATTTGGTAACGCATGCGCAGTTAAACATTATTTAGTAAAAATGCTGATATTTCATCAAATATTTAATATTTTTCTATTCTGATTGCAGGGTTTTGTCTGTACTGTAGTTTGTCAAGTTTCCTGAAAATGGCATTGCATTGGGTTGAAAATCCTGCGTGTTATAAACAAAAAACTTAGGAAAACATTTCGACCTTTTTAAAGAAACCTTTATATCTCCATGAATATACGCGATATTCTCATACAAATGAACACAGAAAAGTAAAACAAGCCTCTTAACCACATGCTACAGCTACAATGCATTTCAAGCATTATTTTTTACAGGGTGATTCCAAACATTATTTTTTGGTTCACTTCTTTGCTGGTCCCCTATTTGCCTTCGAGAGAAAACCTTCGCTGAAATATATGAGGTGTAACATCCTTTTTAAAGCCCTGAAATTTCAGGATAATTCGTCAAGTATTTTTCTAGATATTCGACAAAACGTCTAAAATCGAAAGTGTCCGATTGCTTTTTCCAATCAGTGTATAACTCGCCGAAATCGTTCATTACACTGTAGATTTCAATATCAGTTTAAACGATTACAGAATTAGATTATTGTTATATCTGTTGGCTCTTTAACGGTAACTAAAACTCCGAACTAACTATCACTACCTTTCAAGCTCTAGGGCAGCGCCATCTTGCAACGCACTAAACGACTCTGCTCCTAACCTAGGGCATGAAGTTTTCCTTGCAGTTTTCCTTCATCCTTGCCTAGGGTCTTTTGGTGCGCGCACGAAACGCCCGAGAGTGCACGCACTCGTGTTGACGAACACGCGCGGGTTCCATGACGAACACGTTAGTGCGTTTAGTGGACGCACAAAGCGCGATGTCGAACGCGCCCCTTGTTTTCTTGTTGCACGCGTTATGGCGGCAGCAGTGTTCGCTTCTCTCACTCTGTAACTATAATTCTCTTGTAAAAAACAGCATCTCTGAAAAGGGTAGTGTATTTTTGTGAAAGTGTTGAGTTTTATTTTGAATTTTGATCATAAATCTGGCAACACTAAAGTGATCTACTGCTGTTTTTTGTGGCTTCAAATTGTGGTTAGTGCTCATAACCTCTACAAATACAAAAGAGGCTTTCCCGCTCAACGAAAACTAGTGGGTGCCATTGATCCACTTGTGCTATTAGGTCTGAGAAAGGGCAAAGAAGGTTTCAAAATATTCCATAATAATAATAATAATAATAATAATAATAATAATAATAATAAAATATAACAATAATTCATGCTATAATTACAATTATAATAATTAATAATAATAATAATAATAATAATAATAATAATAAGAAGAAGAAGAAGAAGAAATAGAAGCAGAAGTTGAAGAAGAAGATTTCTAACAATTGCGAAAGTGAATTTCAAAAAAATATATATATATAAATAATTTTTTTTTAGAATTCTTTTTTTCAGAAATGTGTACTTCTGTCAATCTAGGATACCCTTGATGGACAGTGGTTAGTCTTGATGACCACATTTAAATTTGAAATAACCTATAAAGTAATCAAATTCAAAAAAATTTCAGAGGAAATATTTATTTGTCTATTAATTATCTAAATGGTTTTATAAGATTTATATAGATTGGCTACAAAAAATTTTCCTGCCCCTCAAATAGTTAAGCCTGTGATCGGAAGTCACGTGACATTGAGGGTTGTGACCGGATGTGGATTATATTTATAATATAAAAGCTGTAGGAGGACCTACTTACATTGGATGGTAATTAAAACGAGAGAATAACTTTGAGACCCCAGTTTTTGACTCATTGCTGACAAAACTTAGAAATAAAATAAACAGAAACAATAAATACGAAAAAAAATACGACTTAAAATAAATACGAAAAAAAAAATCATATCAATTCGAACATTTCTTAGAAAATTTTCTGAACCACAGTTAAATTAATAAATTCTGGGATTATATTCATTTTCGGGGACATTTCTGGGGAATTATTAATTTCCGGGAACGTTTCCGCGGACGCTTATTCACTGAGGACAAGGCAGGCGATCCGGTCACACTAGCTAAAGCATGCCTCCACAAAGTAACAAGCATGTAACTATCACGGTCCTATCACGGTAAATTTTATAGTATTTTTCCGATTATTTATTGAATGACCCTTGTATATGCTTATGAATGAATGAATGAACTGTAAGGGGTGGTTACCACGAAACCAAAGTGGTTAACTAGAAACCGAAGTGGATATGAGGAAACCAAGCACTGCGACTCTCTGAGTCTATTGTACTATCCCCGGGACCGACGGCTTAACGTGCCCTCCGAAGCAAAACAAAAATTTGAAGGCATCTGTAGCTTCAACTCACAACCGGAATGGCACCAATTTGGCAGAGCGACTAATAACGATTTGGGAAGAAGGATTTCGGGAAAAAATTAACATATAAATATAACATATATAATATAAAAATTCCAAAAGTTCTATAGTGGAACATCTTCCCTAAAGAAACAGTGAAAATTAAGGCACCGGCTCTGCATTGGAGTTAAATTTCTTGACCAATTGTAAATTTAAGTGAATACAATAAGTGGACAGCAGTTTTTTCGCATGTTATATAAAAGAGTTTCATGTAAGATATATTTTTAAAAGAAAAAGAAAAAATGTCTGATGAAAGCAAGACGAGGATGGTTCATATGCTATATGTTAATAAAAATAGTTTACTAGATAATCAATTACATTTTGACATCAATTCGTTACTCAAAATTATTAACAACTATATTTAATACCAATTCAAGCGTTAAATTTCATCACTTAGCCCAATAGTTAGCATCACATCCTTATAACATCTTCAAGAATGTGATATGCTTGCATTTCACCCGTTTCCTCCAGTTGCCATTCGGTGTGTCGCATCTGTATTCTTTCATTTGTTGTACCACCTTTTATTCACAATTTGAAGAACGGCAACAGTTGAGAGCACGAAGCCAGAGTGACTGCAAAAACCTCTAAAGAACATATTACGAGGGGCTTTCAAATTTGACCTGGAATTTATTTTTTGTAAATTTCATTGTTGTAAAAATCTAAAATTTCATTGTTGGAATGGGAACTACCGCCTATAATGCAAATGAAGCACCACTCATCCGGTTTGCCATGACATCCGACAAAATGGCGGACAGCGATCTGTCGACCAAAGTGGAACAACGCATAATCATCAAGTTTCTCCACAACGAAGGTCTGAAAGCATCTCAAATTCAGCAGAGACTTCAAAGACAGTTCACAGAGTCATGTTTGCCTCGATCATCCGTCTTTGCTTTGTGCCAAAAGTTTGAAGGAGGGTGAGGATCCAATGGCAATGAACCTCATAAGGCAAGGCCAGCAACTGCTGTCAATGATGGCATCATCGCACGAACAAATGAGCTGATAAGGGACAACAGACGGATTCATGTCCGAGAATTGGCCTCAATACTGAACATCAACAGTGGCAGTGTGGAGACCATCATCCACGATAAGCTGAAATTCAACAAAATCTGTGCCAGATGGGTCCCTAAGCAACTCTCCGAGGACCACAAAACCATCCGGGTGGAAATCTGTTCCATGGTGCTGCAGCGATATGACAGGGAAGGTGACAGCTTCCTAAGGCGTGTGCCAGCCAGGTGGCCGAGAGGGCTAGGACGCAGGCTTTCTAGTTCTCGAGTCCGCCTGGTCGTGGGTTCGAATCCCGCCGTGGGCATGGATGTTTGTGTTTGTCCCGGGCTGCGTACAGATATAACTTGTGTAAAAGGCGCAAAATGACCATAGTAGTCGACGCCAAAATTTCTAATAAACCTAAGGCGTGTTGTGACCGCCGACGAGACATGGATTCATCACCTGAGAGCAAAGAAAGTAATGGCGACTGTATTCTGGGACATTAAGGGTAACATTCATGTCGATTTTCTGGAAGAACGTCGAACCATAAATGCGCCCTACTACTGTGACATTTTGTGGACGTCCCTGAAGCCGGCACTAAGGAAAAAGCGACCAGGACTCCGTACCAGTGGTGTTTGTAGATGAAGGAAGGATGCCACTTTTCCACAAAAGAATTTAATAATCTTTATAAATGTATACATTTCAACTACCAGGTAGTCATTATCAGTATGAGTCGAGGTAACAAACAAGGAGAAGGTTTATATAGGAGTAAGAAGCCAAGAAGTCATACTGATGATGACTACCTGGTAGTTGAAATGTATACATTTATGAAGATTATTAAAATTCTTTTGTGGAAAAGTGGCATCCTTCCTTCATCTATACACAAGTATCCACAGATCATAAGGTCAGTTATATTTTATATATTTTTAGTGGTGTTTGCTTTCTGCGAGACAATGCCAGAACACACACAGCCAAACTGACTATGAACAAACTCGTGGAACTCAAATGGGACATCTTAACATTTCATCCATACAGCCCGGATCTCTCCCCTTGCGACTATCACCTTTTTGGGCCACTGAAAAAGTTCTTGGGAGGGCAACAGTTCGGCACAATGAGAAAGTGAAAAAGACTGTCCTGACGTGGTTTCGACATCAGCCTGAAGATTTCTACAGAACCGGTATCCAGATGCACCCAGAACGCTGGAAAAATGTGTAGAGAAGCAAGGAGAGTTCTTTGAGAAGTAACTGGTGTGTGTGG
The DNA here is from genome assembly GCA_023313115.1 of Rhysida immarginata. NCBI lineage: Eukaryota > Metazoa > Arthropoda > Chilopoda > Scolopendromorpha > Scolopendridae > Rhysida > Rhysida immarginata. The sequence continues at coordinate 2,498,481 of JAHWFO010026271.1, forward strand.
TTTTTTGTAGTTTCCTGTGTGTATAAAAAATGAAGTCCAGGTGAAATTTGAACGTCCCTCGTATAAAGAAGGCGGCCCAAAAAACAGGCAGCGTCCAATATATCATTTTCTGAGCATTGAAGGTGAAAAATCAATTGATATCTATCTACGAATGCGACAGCAGTACGGGAAAGTTGTTTATCATCAAAAGACTACGAGTGGTATAGAAAGTTTAAAAGTAGTGTGATAAATGTGACCGCTGTTGATCTTCTGGCTGTCTCAATTTTTCTGGGACAATAAGTTGTACTCGTATAATTTTGGAGCATGATATGCCTAGAGGGGCAACAGTAAACTGTGAGAGCCTTTGAAACCAATAAAATCCAAGCGGTGTTATTTTAGTCAATTCTGGTGTGCCATAAGCATGGCAATAAGCAGACATCTTTCAGTGTATTCATACCCCCTTTATTCACCTGATTTCGCTTCTCTTGATTTTTGGACTACTTAAGAAGGCTCTGGGTAACAAGGAATTTTCTACGGTCGAAGAAGTGAAAACCAATGTTTTTTTTCGCTGAATTGAAGCCTTCGTGAAGCTCTGGCCAGCTGACGGGATTATATTGAAATTAATTATCCATTGGTATGTATTAATATTTTGAAAATAAAAAATATTCAAGGTAACTTTTTATCCAACGTCACAGCCCCCTCTTCTCAGCAGCATAACATTTAAAAAAATATCTTTTGCTTCCATTTTTTTCCTTTTTTATTCTAGAATTCAAAAAAAAACATATGCAAAACAAGCAATTTCAAATAAAAAAATTGCCTCCTATTTTCTACAGAGTGCCCCAGAAAATGCAAGAGATTTGGTCTTGTTTGAGTCTGTAATTTTTCTTTCGATCGTAATGCATGCCCTGAGCTAAGCTTAAGAAAGAAAAAAGCTTTCTTGATACGAATGATCCTACCAACGACTGAACAAAAACAGCAGGTTCGTGATTTTTAAAAACAAAAATGCATTTGCCGTAATTTTTGTTGTTGTTTTTTTCAATTTCTTCACTCCAAGTATATCCGCACTCAAAATTCGAACTCTTGAAAACTTCAGATTTTAATGCACTTTGTGAAGATAGTAAAAGGAAATTTAATTGCCTGCATTTGATATGCGTAGTCGTTTTTCCCCTTGAGCATATGTTTGTATTACATCAGCAGCAAAATATTCACCGCATCCATGTGCATAAAAATCTCAATGACGTGGATCTTTTTCAAAATGTTAAAATAAAAATTTATAATATAATTATTATAACATATAAAACCTCAACAATATATAAATATAATATAATACAAAAATAAAATATTAAATGCTAGTCAATTCTAAATAGATTTGATTGTGCGATATTTAGTTATTATTGTCCCACAAACATTTTTATATATTTTTATATATTACATATAGGATCCTTGTTTTATTTACTGAGTACGTTTATAATAATCTACGTAATTTGATTAAAGTAAAACCTCGATAAATCGAATTCCTCCCTAAATCGAAGTTTAGTCTATTCCCTTCCGGTCAGGGGCTAAAAGCTCTATAATTCGAAGTAAAGAACCTCCACAAATCGAATTTTTTGGAGGAAAGTTGACCTCTATAAATTGAAGTTAGAGCTCTGCATTGTGAATAAAAAGTAAGGGGACAAACTTCCGGAGCTGATTCCTGAATGAAAAGAAACAAAAACAGTTCATATCAACATATGTCCGGAAACACATTTGCCCAGGTAGACGGCACTGATGAAAGACATCATTCCACATAATAACACTGAAATGTGCTTTTCTGTGTTGCAGGTTGTGGAATTTCAGCGACGTTAAAGCACAATGGTCCGTTATTCCTTCCAAGAACAACCGAGATGGTTTTCGTCTACGGTCAAGCACATGTCAATGATCGAGACGCCGCATGGATTTACCGAGCTGTATACACTGATAGACAGTACCAACCAGGCTAGAATTTTTGAAAGAGTGAGGCAATCCATGATGCGACATGTGGACGTTTGCATTGCATCCCATGGCGGCCACTTTGAACACCTTATGTAACTTGAATGAAATTAATGGCATGTTGTGTGTAATGTCATGTACACCCTATTCCAAAAGCGTTTTCACTTAAGTAAATGATGTTCGGCTTCTTTGCAAGACATTAAACCAGTGAGATTAATCGGTTCAAGCAAGAATTTGAATCACGTTGGACGAGTCCATTTATTGTTTCTTAGCAACAGGGTAGGTATCTCTTCCCTATTGGGACTTTTCATGAGCTGTTCTGATTGGTTTTCATACATAAGCAGTTCTGAATTTCTTTTCATTGATAAGCAGTTATGATTGGATTTACAAGCATACTCGAGTCCAATTGGCCAAATAAGCCTCCTACCAAATGATTTGTACTATAAATTGAATAAACATCCCCACTAATAGACAACTATAGTGAACTGTTTTAAAGCATGTGGGTTTTCGTTCCATGTTGAAAATGAAGTTTTTGAAGAACCAGCCCCTGTCACAATGAAGCAGGATGAAACTCTGTTGAATCCTGAGATCACGCACTTCCTTCGGAAGGGAAGTAAAGCCGTTGGTCCCGTGTAGTCGTTTGCCGGCTGCAAGTTAAAGAACCCTTGCGAGGCAAAATTTGCGGCCCCTATAACGCCGTCCTGAAATGACCATGGCAGTTGAAAAGGACGTTAATACCAAATAAACCAAACCAAACCAATCTCTGTTGTGACCCATTTCAATATAAAAAATACTGTTTTTGAAGATTATATCAATATGGACAAGGACGTTCCTGTTACGGGATCGATCACAGATAGTGAAATTGTTGAATCAGTCAGTCAACCGCAGGACTATGAAGACGACAATGATGCTGAAGATGTTTTGGGAAATTCGACAGTGTCGGCAAAACAGGCAAGAGGTACTATTGCCATGCTACGAACTTATTTTGAAAAGTACAGTGGTGGTACGGACAATATTGTTAAGTGCCCTTTTCGCAATTGTAAGCGCAGTGGACATGCAGATGCTTCACGCCACGAAGCAATCAAAAATTACAAACCTTTTCAATTCGAATTAGTTTTTAGGGACACTATGCGATTATGTATTTACATACTAAATTTCTATGTATATTTGTAATTCAGAATTTGCTTTGTTGCATTTCCCTACGGTTAGTCAAATCTCACACAATTTCAAAATCCATTATTCGAATTTTTATTGTACTTAATCTCGATAAATCGAACCTCGATAATTTGAATTTTATTTTATTTTACCTTGATAAATCGATGACCTCTATAAATCGAAGTACTTTACTCTTCCGTTGAGAATCGATTTATCCAGGTTCTACTGTATTAACACCTCATTAAAACTATACACCGATCACTTTGTGACAAATAGATATCTTTAATCATAAAAGGGCTTAGCAATATATTAGATGTATACTACCTTACTAAAGTCATGGGACACCCGTATTTTACATAAAAATGAGGTATTCCCATGCAATTTTAATGTTTTCATTCATTCCAACACCACACAACAGAGGTCGGTTGCATGCTGTAGGAATAGGAAGAGTACCGCATTTGAGTGAACTGTGCCGCAAGGCTTCAGATTGGCTTTTCGGTATCACGTGGCATAATCGCAGCCATTTTGAGTTTTCCCGGGTGAATGCTTGCTAATCGTTTCTATGTACATCAGTGAGCTTTGAAACTTACTTGGGAGCACTTGAGATTTTAATCAACAAATAGTGAGTTTCAATCGATAAACAGAAACTATTTTATCGATAGCAATTGCATGTATTAATAATAAACAAAGTTTCCTAAGGTTTAGAGATAAATAATTTCGTCAATTAGCTTTTGCTTTATCCGGCCCATTATGCCAAATTGTTGCGCGGTAAACTGCACTAAATCCAGTAGAAAAGGGAAATTAATGTTTTACATTCCAACTGGGAAGAGCAAACATCCATGCCCACGGCAGGATTCGAACCCGCGACCCGACGGATTCGAGAACTGGAAAGCCTATACCCCAGCCCTCTCGGCCACCGGCCGGCCCTGTCCACTCTAAATGAAATATATCATTGAGATTTAATTTAAGCAGTCCAAAAACGATGTGAAAAAGAAAAAGAAAAAAAAATAGAAAAAATAAATATTAACTTGTCTGTTTTTTTAAATTTCAAATTCATAAATACCAGGTAAAACCTAAAATTCTTTCTACATTCATTTGAATTAAATATTAAATTTATGAAATTTTATAAGTTAACGAAATACATATTATATTTTGTTATTGATGACCTAAAAAAAAAAAAGAAGTGATGTAACAATTTAATTTGAGCAGTAGAGTTATCTTTTATTTTACCACGTTAAATATATTAAAAAATCTATTTATCATATATTAAGTGAATTTACAAATCGTAAAATATTACATCATAACATTTTACTCGAAATGCGGCGTGAATACTTTGAAAAAATGTTCACAAAACAACGTAATCTCCATACTGCCCTTTGTGTGCAGAGAAGAATTAAACTCAAAATGGCGTCGCTCAAGACGATTGCGATACTCTTCTTATAAAGTGACTCTAGTAGGAATGACTCAAAGAAAACAGCTTTTGGACTTCGAGAGGGTGCCACCTTTCAGGCAAAAGTGTTAGAGAGAGACATCAACCCTGCTAAACAAACAAAACATCGTCCGGGCGCGGAAAGATAAGGTTACGATAAGTGTTCAGCCCAGGATCGGAAGACCCAAGATTATTTCGGCCAGAGACGGAAGGGCGCTTCGCCGGGTGATCACTCCAAACCGTAAATCATCGGTTGATGGACTGACAAGATCCTTCAGAGTCCACTGGGACAACTGTAAGCACCAGGACTGCTCGCAAGGAACTGCATTCACTGGGTTTTCATGGCATAATTGCGGCCCACGCACATCACTTAAGCACCTGCAAAGAAGCGAGGAGATACAATAGTGCAAAGAGAGACGTCACTGAGCTCTGGAGCAATGGAGGATGGATGAATGGAGTGATAAGTAACAATACACAATGTGGCAGTCGGATGGAAGAATTTAGGTATAGCGAACGCCCGGAGAACATTAATCTAGCATGCTGTGTAGCGCCCACAGTGAAGTTTGGCGGGGCGTCAGCGATGATGTGGGGGGGTGCTTTTCGTGGTTTGGTCTGGATCTAATCGTTTCAGTGGCTGTTCATTTGAACGCGGAGCGTTACCAAGACATCCCGGACAACGCCGCATTCGCTGATCTCTGGCAGCATTTTCTTTTCTCTTTCAACTCGATAAGGCATCTTGCCACAAGGTTGTAGTCAGTTGTTTTGATGAAATGGGGGTGCAAGAACTTGGCTGACCTGCACAGAGCCCCAATGTCAACTTCATCAAATATCTTTCGTATGTGTTGGAGCGTCGATTGCGCGCAGGAGCGCCGTGCCCGAAATCTAAGACTGAACTCTCAAAGGCACTTTTAGCGGAAAGGCGAAAATTTCTTGCGAAAACATATGAAAAACTTATTGATAATACACCCGACAGAATAGAAGCTATGATAACTTACTAAAACATGCATTTTTCTGTTTCCATTAAATTTGTGATGTCCCGTGACATTTGGCAAGGTAGTGTAATTATAAGTAATCTTTCCTAACAAACACAAAATCTTCCATATGTGTAATCACGTGAAATCATGTTTTCTTGCTTTTATCCATTTTCTGCAAACATTTAACATATAGCATTAAATTTGAGGTCGATAGCTTGATTGCCGGAGAGAAATTCCTCATTTCGGGCTTTATCCCTAATGTTGTTTCCGACAGGGCCTTTGTTATGTATTAAGATTACTCTAAACTTGCAACGTGCTTCCAACTCTTGTGTGAGAAATTTTCTCATCTTAATTATTAAAATTAAATAGCTCTGAATATTTAGCTTAAATAGTTGACTTTCTCTTCGGTAGCGAACTATAAAGGACGTTATTATTTTCAGTAATATGCCATAATTTACCGGGTTGCTTGAAGTAGGTAACAGCATGATAAAACAACTTAGAAAAAGGCATTTTCAACGTTTGTCGAATCTTTCTTGACGACGCACACTGGGGCAAGAGGCTTGCAAATTTGGCAGAAAATAAAACATAACGTAAAAAACGGATTATTTTTTACAAGTATTTATTATAAAGTATTAGTTAGTATTATAGAAACATTCCACGTGCACTTTCGGTATTAGGTAAATAGAATTTTTTTCATGTTATCAATAACAATCATTATCATCATCATCACTATCGTCACAGCTGTCATTATTCTGATTTCCAAATACATTGACGGATGGTTCTTTAAGTAAATCTATCGCTTCTTTTGAAATTTTTTTTTAATTTTTTCTGTGTTTTCTTTTGTTTGCTGGTGATCACAGGATCAGAAGTTAATAAAAAAAATCAATTTGAGACCTGAGGGTGAACTGAGAAACAGATTTTGGCCTTACTTCAATATGGAATAATATTCATAACTAATAAAATAGCAAAAAGTAGCAAAATGTTTAAAGGCTTCCTTAATCTTGTAACTGGTGCGTGTTTAAAAATAATGTAATTCGAAACTCGATCTAGTTTGGAACAGAACTAAAAAGTCATTTTTTATTTTTGCTTCTTCATTTATTGTTAAAATTAACCATGTTTAACCATGCTAAACTAAATACAAATTATGAAGATACAATTACATACCTGAAGTTGTAGGTTCCATAATTTAAATTGCATTATATACAGTAATTAGATGTCACAATTCCAAACCAGTCTAGTGCCATTTTCAATAAGCCACTACAAAAGCGCACTTTAATGACGAACGAATAAAGCTGAAAGACTTTTTAATAGTGCTTAAGTTTACATTAATATGTATTCTAATAATGTATTATAGCCTCTTATTTGTAAATTGTAGTTGATTTTTTTGTATTTTTTGCCAACTTTAAAGCACTTCTGCCCCAGTGTGCGACGGTGAAATGCAGGATTCCCATTCGTCCTGATGTTTAATAAATATCCCGCATAAATTTTGAGTATTCCGCTTATTTTTTCATTACAAACACAACACATCCTATGACTTAAAAAACAGGATACTCAAAATGTAGGTGGGACATTTATTAAGATTGATTGATTTCTACATGACATGCAGTGTTAAAATACAACTCTACGGTCAATACAATTTGAAATTGAAAAATATCTTATCTTTTTTTATACATAATTGATTTTGCCATTTTAGCTTTTGCCGTAATAACAGTCTGAATTCTTTTAGGCAAGGTTTCTGTGTAATATATTTCAAACGTTTTTGATGCATTCAATGAGATCTTTTTTGTTTCTAGGGCACGGATTCTGGATTCTATTTTTCTTTATTGTCCATAGATTTTCGACTGGATTCACGTCAGGCTAATTTCCTGGCCATTTTAGGACACTGATTTCTCTTTCCCCATTTTTTGGATATATAAGCTGGTACACTGTTGGAAAATAACCTCTTCAGATGAACAAATCTTCTCAGTAATTGGAGTGACAGAGACTTCCATCAGTTCTGTACAAACTTTAGTATGGATTCGACTCTTCACAATAAACAATTCACCAACCTTTGACTATTAAAACCCCCGTACCATAAGGTTTTAAAGTGTTTTACTTCTCGGTTGACATTTGAAAGCATTGAATATCTTTTATATCTCTCACAGATTTCTTTTGTTGAAAAGGAGACTGAGTAATTACGTACAGATTTATTAAAAAAACTTTTGCAAGAAATTCATCCAATTCATCATAAGCCCTAAATTTGGCCGCTTGATGATGATATAACAATGTATACGTCTTTTGTCCGCAGGCCTTCTCTTTAGGAGGTGTTGCATCACCCACGGTTGGGTATTGTAATCATATTTCTACGAATTACAATCAGCCCGAAATTGTTCCTATCGTAGGTGATGTAACAATGTATTTTGCAGTAGGCTTTCTCTCTAGGCTGTATTGGTTAAGCCCCTTCTGTTGCATGATTTTGGCTACAGTCCAAACTTTTTAACAAATTCTTATAGATCTAACAACGAGAAACCTAAGAGATCTTGCAAAAAAATGGGAGGGGTGTCGTTTTTCTCGCAGGAGATTTTCGCCAAACCCTTCCAATTATTCCACAATGAATATCGGCAGATGAACTTAGTGCTTGCCTCAGAGTATCCACCATTTGGAAATTTGTCCACACAAAAAATTAATTACTGATATGAGGGTGCGTATTCTTGATGACCACAATCATAACATTTGTAAACAACTACTCAGTTTTGGAGATGAAAAATTACCCACAATTGCGTCAGGTTTAATTTCTCTCTCACCTGATTTCTGTATACTGTTGTCGTCAGTGTGAGAAATAATTATACATAATGTGTTCCCGAACATAGCTACAAAAATTGGGTTTAAGAACGTACGATTCTTGCGCCAAAGAATGAGAATGTAAATAAAAAACGACATCATTTTCCAAGAGTTGCCAAGATCTTGCATTACATATAAATCTATTGATACTATTATGGACAAGGAGCAAGCTGAAAACTAACCCACGGAATTTTTAAATTCATTGGAATTTTTAAATTCATTGAATTTTTATGTTCAATGTGAAAGTAGGGCCAGTAATAATACTGAGAAATTTGGATACCCCCAACTTATACAAAGGTACTACACTGTCACTAACTTTATGCCCACTATCACCCAGACAACAATTATATAGGTTACAATTTCCTGTTAGATTTGTTTTCGCAATGACGATTAACAAAGCACAAGGGCAATCTCTTTATATGTTCCTAATGGCCTGATAAAAAATAGTGTACCCAAAGGCATTCGAGTAACACATCCTATGTCAAAATAATGGTCCTTTAGGCATAACTAACATTTATTAATTTTTTGTAAATAACTGCCAATTACAGTAGTTGAACAATTTTGGATTTAATATACTATGTTATTATATAACCTTTTAATTTTCTTAAAACAATTTTGCTGAATCTTGTGAAATTTTGTATGTAATCGTATTTTTGCTATTATTTAATAGCACGTTTTTTTTTCTTTTAACCATAGCGGGCGAAGTCGCGGTAATTAGCTAGTAAATAATGAGTAAATAATGAATATATCCGGCAAAACACCAATTTCATCATTAAGGAAAAATTTATTTGTGGTTTAAGACTTTAATTTTTTAATTATTTGTGTTTAATAAAAAATGAATTAGTATGGAAAAATTCTGAATATTCTTATTTGATAATTTCTTGGCTGTGGAATTTTCTTCCATATTTTCATCAATATTTTTATTATTCAAAACTTTTTGAATCATACATGTAATCATAAGGAAAATAAAAAATACGACATTTACAAAAAACATAACAGCTCACCATAAACAAATGCTTCAAGCTATCATAGCAAAACTTTATAGAGAGGAAAATGGAAAATCACAGACATAAATCACCACTGTTATAGCAAATATTTCACTGTAAAAATATTTTAAAAAATTCTTTTAATTTTAGTAAAAATTTTGTTATTATGGTGGTAATTTATGACTGTAATGTTCTTCAATATTTTTGTTATGAAATATTTGCTATGGTCATTGCGATCTGCGACTTTGATTTATTTCTTTTTATTAATATTTGTTATAATGACATATATCAAGTCACGATAGAAAGTTTTTCCCTTATAAAATTATTTAAAAAAAAATCAGTCACAAACTACGATCACAGTAGTAAGTTCTTCAGTAAAAAATTATAAAAATGAAAAGATAAAAAATGAAAGTTATGATAACAAGTTTATTTCAGCCATTACTTGAAAAAATGGAAAGAAATAATTCTGCGACCTGGATTCGAACCAGGAATCTCGAGTGTCAAATGCTTGACGCCTCTGCCAATTGGGCTATCGCAGACACACGTAAAACTAAGCCGCCAATGGGAGGCGGGCACCCGGCTCACAGATTCAGAATTTCTCCAATCATCATAAAGTTTGATCAACGTACATAATAAATAATGAATAGAAACTGGAGCTGGTACGCCGACGTGGCAAGCAGAAGATCCCGTTTCACGGTTTAATGCATAGGGCTGTATATCGCAGAAGTTGCAGTAGCATTTAATTCTACTAATGGCCCTTACATATCGCTGTCACTGTTATCAAAATCGCAGTCGTCACTATCGGTCTTCTTTCATATTCATAGTCCATTGCGTCCAATGTGTGACGTCACGATTTCGAACGCATTTCTCCGCAACTTATGACGTAACAGTTGCCGAAATATGGCGCCAGTGTCTATCGCAGAGGGGGGGGGGGCGGAGGAAAAAATGAAAGTTTTTTAATATACTTTATCAATTTTGAGTTCGAATTGAAAAATTTTATACATGCTACGTTGTTATTGAGACCTTCATCTTTCATTTTAAACAAAGTTGTTTTGACTGCGGAGTTTACCTTTAAGTAAATTAGATTTTTATTATACACAAATCATTAAAAAATTAAAGTCTTAAACCATAAATAAATTTTTTTTTTATGATGATATTATATTACAGAGACCAAATCTAGTTAGAAGCATGTCATCAATAACATCTTTCTGAAAGAGAGAGGTCTAAGTTATTGAAAAAAATTCTGAAATTTTTACAGTTTCTGGAGGCCCTTTACACTTCTATTTTCAGTGACTTCAACTTGGGGTTCTTCTCTAGTGAGAGTTAGAACATTTATCTTCGCACTTAGCTTCGCAGTTTTAAAGAAATTGTAAACCCGCGGTCGCCCTTGCACTCATCGCCTGAATCGTGTACTATAAATTTATCACTAGCTCTCCCACCATAACATTCTGTTCAACATAAAATATTCATTAGGAGTAATTGCAGTAAGAAATGTGTTATGCGATTTATAATTACTATAACTTCAGTTTCCTGCTTTAAGATATTTAGGTCTTTGCATAAATATTTCTTTGAAATCAGTAATGCAAGTAGTGGCCGAAAGCGCTAAGGCGCAGGTCTCGTCCCTTTCGAGACCAGCTCAAGCCACGGGGTCAAATACGGCTGAAGGCATGAATGTTTGTCTATATACTAACAGCTTCGAGAGCCAAGCTAGGTCGCATTAGGATGATCCCCTGCTAGGCTAATTCAAATAGAACCAAAGAATATTTAACATCCTGAACATCGGAATAAAGGTAAAAGAGGAACAGAAAGTTTAGAAACTTCAATAATACAAAATAGTAAATAATTAGAAATAAACCTTTGGGACTGTGGTTATTTACTGTATGAAGAAACAGGAGACACAAACAGCAGAAGGAGTATAGATTTTAACTTTTTGTGGTCAAGAGAATTTTGTGTCTAATACAGGTAGAGTTTGGATAAAAGCTTAGGAGAGCGTTGACATTGCTTCTCTTAGCAACCAAACAATAAGTTTCATTTGTTTCTTTAAAATTTAAATGTGATGTATGAATAATCAGGATGTAGAAGTAGGTAAAAATGCCATAACCATCGTCAATTTCACCGCGTAGTTATACTCTTAGAACTGGTTTAATGGCTAAAATACAGTATAGTTAGACAGTAGGCGCACTCGCCCTGATTTGTTCCGATAAGTTTGCCATATTGTGTGACTGTACCCAGCAGTCTCCTCTCCTAGACTGTCGAGGCGGGCAGGCATGATAGAAGCTCCTGTTTGTGTCGTACACGTGTTTTTAGCACATTTTCTATATATAGAAATGTGCTTATGTGATCGGTTTGTCCAGCTGTCCGTCCGTCCGTCCGTCTGTAGACAATCCCACAATTCATTGCGTTGCATGTATTGAATTGCATGTATTGCAATCTCACAATTCATTCAATCATGTCTTGAATTGCTGAAAGAAACGAATTATCCTCGCATTTGGTAAAACGCGTGTTGAGAACATGGGTTCGGTTCTGCGCGTGCTCTAAACGTTAATGAGATGGTGTGCGTGCAGGATGCACGTTTTTGACGATTATTAAAAGGGTAGTTCGGTCCCTAAATCAAGAGAATTTTTTAATTCCTAGGGAGCTTAGCATTTATTACGATACCTTGAAAACGAATTAACTTTTTCACAGTCTGTTTTCACCAATCCATTAAAATGGGACAGAGTACGCAGAAGTACGAACGTGAGATAGCAGGAATTAGTACGTGCTCTAATAGCACGTGCTTTAATGGTACCATTATGATACCCTCTAAAACATTTCCTATAACAAGATATGGTATGTAATATATCAAACAAATTGTCACAACATATCATGAACGAATATAAAAGAGTAACTAGTGATAGCAAGTATCGGTCTAATGGCACGTGTACGTGCAAGGATGTCTCATGAATGAATATAACGGTATATAGTGATGTCTGAATTGTTTAGTAGTACGTGTTTTAATGGTACCAAGTGGTACCATTGGAATTTTCAATGCTAAGATATGGCATGTAATATATCAAACGACTCGTAACAAGGTGCCATGAGTGAATAGCACGTGTAAATAATGATCATAGTTATTGGTTTAGTAGCACGTGCCCTAATGGTGCCCTATGATACCATGTGGTAACCTTGGAACTTTCAATGCTAAGATATGGCCTGTAATATATACAACGACTCGTAACAACGTGCCATGAGTGACTATCACGAGAAAAAAATGATAATGGTTAACAGTTTAGTAGCACGTACACTAATGGTGCCCTATGGCATGATATGGTACCATTTGAACTTTCAATTCTAAACAATGGCATGTAATATATCAAACGACTCGTAACAACATGTAATGAGTGAATATCATGAGAAAATAATTGTTATTGGTTTAGTAGCACGTGCCCTAATGGTGCACTATGAAACCATATGGTACATTGGAAATTTCAATGCTAACATATGGCATGTAATAGATCAAACGACTCGTAATAACGTGCCATGAGTGAATAACACGTGTAAATAATGATAATAGTTATTGGTTTAGTAGCACGTGCCCTAATGGTGCCCTATGATACCATATGGTAACCTTGGAACTTTCAATGCTAAGATATGGCATGTAATATATCAAACGACTCGTAACAACGTGCCATGAGTGAATATCACGAGAAAATAATGATAATGGTTAACAGTTTAGTAGCACGTGCCCTAAT
>JAHWFO010026271.1:2511532-2532344 GCA_023313115.1 Rhysida immarginata
TACCATTGAAACTTTCAATGCTAAGATATGGCATGTAATATATCAAACGACTCGTAACAAGGTGCCATGTGTGAGTATCAGGAGAAAATAATGATAATGGTTATTGGTTTACTAGCACGTGCCCTAATGGTGCCCTATGAAACCATATGGTACCATTGGAAATTTCAATGCTAAGATATGGCATGTAATAGATCAAACGACTCGTAATAACGTGCCATGAGTGAATATCACGTGTAAATAATAATAGTTATTGGTTTAGTAGCACGTGACCTAATGGTGCCCTATGGTACTATATGGTAACCTTGGAACTTTCAATGCTAAGATATGGCATGTAATATATCAAACGACTCGTAACTACGTGCCATGAGTGACTATCACGAGAAAATAATGATAATGGTTAACAGTTTAGTAGCACGTGCCCTAATGGTGCCCTATGGCATGATATGGTACCATTGGAACTTTCAATTCTAAAACATGGCATGTAATATATCAAACCTCTCATAACAACATGTAATGAGTGAATATCATGAGAAAATAATGATAATGGTTATTGGTTTACTAGCACGTGCCCTAATAGTGCCCTATGAAACCATATGGTACCATTGGAACTTTCAATGCTAAGATATGGCATGTAATATATCAAACGACTCGTAACAAGGTGACATGAGTGAATATCACGAGAAAATAATGATAATGGTTATTGGTTTACTAGCACGTGCCCTAATGGTGCCCTATGAAACCATATGGTACCATTGGAACTTTCAATGCTAAGATATGGCATGTAATATATCAAACGACTCATAACAAGGTGCCATGAGTGAATATCACGAGAAAATAATGATAATGGTTATTGGTTTAATAGCACGTGCCCTAATGGTGCCATATGATACCATATGGTACCATTGGAAATTTTAATGCTAACATATGGCATATAATATATCAAACAACTGGTAAAAACCTGCCATAAGTGAATATCACGTGTAAATAATGATAATGGTTATTGGTTTACTAGCGCGTGCCCTAATAGTGCCCTATGAAACCATATGGTACCATTGGAACTTTCAATGCTACGATATGGCATGTAATATATCAAACAACTCGTTACAATGTGCCATGAGTGAATATTACGTGTAAATAATGATAATTGTATTGGCTTAGTAGCACGTGCTTTAAAGGTGCCATATGATACCATATGGCACCATTGGAACTTTCAATGCAAAGATATGGCATGTAATATATCAAGCAACTCGTAACAACGTGCTATGAGTGAATGTAACGAGTAAATAATGATAGTGGCAATTGGTTTTGTAGCACGTGCCCTAATGGTACAATACAGAATTTATAGAACTTTTAATGCTAAGATATGGCGTGTAATATATCAACCAACTCCTTACGCTTTATTAGGTCTTTTGTTATCCATAGCTTATTTGAATCAAGAGTATAGTACTCTTAGGCTTAATGGTATCTAAAACTCATTACTAATTAATTTAATAGTAGTTAATCGCTTGCTTCAATAAAACTTTAGTAATTTAATATGAAAATCTAATAGATGCTTACACATAACGCTTCAGCAATTGAGGCTCACTTCGTTTAACATTATGTGAGAATTCTTACAATTTAAAGAACTTTTATTTTTTTAAGTGTATGAGGAATAACTTCACTCTCCATTTACCATTCATTCTTCAAGTTTATTCTTTTAAATTTTCTCTATACGTTAGCCTATTTAAATAGTAATTTATAATTTAGTTTTCATATTTATTTATTTACTCTCAAGTGTTTTAAAATGTTGGTTAATTCTATATATCCATGTACGATACTATAACAAGAAAATGTACTCCCTTTATCCGCTTTGGCGGTAAAATCTTTCTTGTTTTTTTTGTTGTTGTTGTTGTTTTTTGCTTGTCTTTTAATTTGTAAGACAGCTAGAATAATGTTTCATGGAGCACTTCCCGTAAAATGCATCCAGTAAGAACATAGGACTTTACTTATATACACAAATGATTAAAATGCTATTTCTCTTACCATGTTTCACCAAAAAATTTCTTAAAAAATTGTTTGTTAGAGTAAGAATTTAGTTTACATTGAAATTTTTAACAAAAACAAATTTCAGGCATTAAAAATTTCACTTAGCCCATATGATTTTTTTTTTATTCTTAATTTTACTTGAATTTTTTTTGAGCCATCTGATAATGTTCTTGAATATAATGTAAATTGCAATTAAATTTTATTTCTTGTTTTCTGACTTGAGATTAATTAAAATGCTATACAGGGTGATTTACATCGAATGTAAAATACTTAAAGGGGGTATTATAGAGGTTAGGATAAACACAAAACGTCCTATGAACATGGGTTCAAATATGAACGATAACTGAGATATAAACAGAAATAAAAATGCCGCCACCAAGATCAACAAGTTAATAACTCAGATTCTGTAAACCCTAGATTAATGAAATTTGGAAAAATAACAGAGTACATAAGACTGTGTATACCTTTAAAATTTGATCTAATTCTAACAAGAAGTTTCCAAGTTACTCATTCAACATCATAATACGTGTTCACTTGTGAGTACTAACTAGCACTTGTTACAATTTTGACTGTGTAACTCGGAAACTTCTCGTTGGAATTCAATCAAATTTTAACGGCATACACAGTCTTATGTACCTTGTTATTCCCCCAAATTGCATTAATCTAGGCTTTACAGAACCTGAGTTATTAACTTGTTGATCTTGGTGGCGGCATTTTTATTTCTGTTCATATCTCAGTTATCGTTCATATTTGAACCCGTGTTCATAGGACGTTTTGTGTTTATCTTAACCTCTATAATACCCCCTTTAAGTATTTTACATTCGATGTAAATCACCCTGTATATTACTAATATTTATAACACAGAAAAATATTTTTTAAAATAAAAAAAAAAGCTAAACAACAAAATATTTATTTCCTAAGAGATTATAAATCACAGAAAACATTTTTTATAATCATGTCGAAAAAATTTGCAACTCTATAATAACATAGAGCATATCTAAAATTTGCACCTCGATGGAGTACAGTCAGACAATATGGCGATTGTCGAGCTTTCCTGCCGACACAATATCAAAGGTTCCGCCTTGGAGTGCGCCTACTGTCTAACTATAGGTTGATTTAAGTATAGATGGCAGCGCTTACGCTTTATGAATCTGAGGCTATGACGCTATGGTCGGCAATGTTAAGAATACTGTATAAGAACATGCATGTAAATTGTTCAGTTCCACAATGTTCGAACAACAATGTTAAAAACAAAAATCTCAAGTTTCATGGATTTCCTACAGATCGAAAAATTCAGTGAGGTTAAATGAGATGTCGTAGCCTAGCCCAATATTTAGCATCGTCACTTTCGTAAATCGTAATTCATTATAAAATTTGGTCACTGTTAGTCAATACTTGTTTATTTCCGTCAGTTTTCGCTCCTATTAACTGAAGCTTTTCTTTCAAGTCTTTAACTTTCATCTGCACTAAACTTTTGTAAATAAACTGGAACAAAATTCATAAACCGTAGCGGATGCCATCTGGCGGATAGATTTGGCATTTAAATCAACCTATACTGTGGGTAAAGCTCTATATATATGTGATTAGCGCCGTCTATTGATAGTATTACATAAGCTTGTGATAATCATTTATATCTACTACTTACTTTTAATAACCATGCTTTGAATGATTTAAAAAATTAGCCGCCAGGCGGCCGATCGAATCGCGGCGCTAGCGAATAAGCTGAGAGAAAAAAAATCACGAAATTAACCTAAATTCGAATTATTTTTTAAATCAAAACTATCTAAGATTTATGCTGATTATGAAAACAGTAATCAATAAAATAAGATCTGTTTCAAATTAATGGAGACATTTTAAAACGTGAGTTTTCAAAGCTTTAATTTTATCTGTGTTTGTAGCAACATACCGTAAATACTGTATTTAGCGCCGGACCTGAAATACTGGCCCGCCTGCATTAAGCGCCTGGGGTCCGCTGAATTTTTGCAAATAAGCGCCGGACCTTCAATAACCGCCCGGGCGCTTATTTTAGTTCATTTCGTGGATATTTCTTCTCTTGCTGCTTTCTCACTGGAATGTTTGCTCTCCCAAATGCCACTGCTAAACCGGAAATTAGATACCAGCATGATTGTCTTCTAATTTCTTGCTTTTAATTTTGGATTCAGTCAAGCAACATAGCTGATGAAAAATGAAAACTTCACAGTTATAGCATCAATTTTAATCTCGCAACAGTAAAACCATTCTACAGAGGCTACAGCCAAACAGTTTATCATTGATCCTAACGGGAATGGAAAACACAGCAGGATACTTTAGAAAAGATGAAGGAGAAGGGCGAGAATTTTGCATATTAGTATCCATCACAGTTGTGCAGAATTTTATAAGCGCCGGACCTGTAATATCAGCCCGCCTGGATTAAGCGCCTGGGGGTCCGCTGACTTTTTGCAAATAAGCGCCCCGGCGCTTAATACAGTATTTACGGTATTTTGAATTTTATCCTTATTTTAATGCTGACAGAATTCCTTAAATGAACAAATTGAAAAAAAAAGAAAAGAACCATACAAAATTCAAAGCCATCATATCGCTGACCATCGTCCATCGAACAATAAGATGGCGTCGATGATTCTTTTATGGTGGAGGTTAATCCCATTGCCGTTGATTATTATTCCCCAACTCCAAAGCCCACCTGCATCCGAAAAAATTTGGCTAACTGTGTGTTTTGAAGCTAATTCTTCATCCTCGTAATTTCATAAAGCACAGTAATTGCTACACACACAACTCTGCATATGGGTCTTTACCCACAACAGAGGATTTAATTCTTCACCTCTCTCTGCCTTAGACAGAAAATGAATACGTGTTGATTTTTATTCTATAAACTTGTCAAAAGATGTAAGCAGAGAGGATTTAAAACTACCTGGGTCACCTGAGTTGCACACCAAATCTCTACTCATATCAGCATGTAGTGTCGGCAGTGGATGGGTAGAATTGAAACAGCAAAAATCTTGTCAAGAGTTCGAAAAAGGGGTATTGTGGGATAATCCGGCTAGCTGGTGCCGCGGATAGCTAAGACAGCACAGCTTGTCGATATCTCGAAAGGCAAGATCTCTAAATTATTTAATTTGTGAAACCAGAACTCGCAATATTTGTCGCAACGTCTACTGTATGGATCGAAAACGATCATGAAGAACTGTGAACGACGGAGCCTCAGAAAGCTTGTGCAACGACAACAAAGATCTATTGTGCAGCAATTGACGGAAGACTTCAATGAAGGTTCGTCCCAACCCATATCCACTAGAACAAGGCACAGGGAAGAGAAGAGAGATGAAGAGCCAAGCGCCTGTAAGCAAGCCTATCATTTCAGCAAAGAAACGAAAAGTTCGCCTGCATTGATTTAAGGAGCGGTATGGCTGGAGCGGTGTGGTTGGACATCTTTTTTTATTTGATGTGTCGTCTTTTTAATGATTCTTAAAACGAAAAAAAAATACGCGGAGTTTATTCCTCTTATTAATGTCGAGAAATAATAAGTGAATAATGCTGTAATTTGATAAGAGTTTTGTTCACAAATATCGAATTTTATCTAATTCTTAATTCTTTAAATGTAGTCGGACGTGTCACGCTATAAGTTATTCTGTATTGATGGCCGAAAAAGTGTGGCGGCAGGCTCATGAAGCAATGGACAATTTGAAGTTCTGGTGGGATATGTTTTCTTAATTCGGTACGGATCCCCTGATATTCCTTGAATCGGTTGACAGCCAAGGACTGTCTGAATGTTGTTGCCGATCAAGTCCATCCTGCGATGTTGCAGTTGACAATGATTCCTCTTGTGGTGAATCCTTCATGGATGACAATGCTACGGTTCATCATGCAAGTGTAGTTCTCTGAGCATAACAGTAACTTTCCGTATTTATCCTGGCCTCCACAGTGCACCAATGTTAATCCAGTAGAGCATGTTTGGGATTTCTTGGAGAGACGGATCTGTCAACAGCAACCTATTCTGTCAACTTTACAGAAGATTAAGGTCTCCGATGAATATATGAGCATCACTTCGTAGAATCGGTGACTAACCGTAAACATGCTGCCATTTAGGCTAACGGAGTCCCTACCGCATATTGTATCGAGTTTCTAATGCATTGGCCGAGCAGTGTATAGTCAGACCGTAAGATCTAGAGCTTCTGATGGAATGATCGATTAACAAAAAAGGGAAGTAACAAACTAAATCAACAAACTAAGAAAAGGGAAGCTCATTCTAGACATGATTTAATATCATACTTGCCCTGTCCAGGAATTATCTATCACTCATTTTTCTTTTGTTAATCGATCATTCCATTCAGGGCTCAAGATCTTACGGTTGAACTATATTTATCTTCAAAGAAAACAATCTAACATCCATCCATTTATAATTGCCCATGTATACTGTTAACCAAAACTAACAACCAAAAATAAAACATCAAAGCCTTCTACGCAAACGATCCAAACGTCATCCACGACAATCTGAAATTAACTCGCTGGAACAAACATTAAAAAAAACATTAAACACACTGTGATAGTGAAAAGATACACACGACTTTTGCAAGCATCAATGAACGAAAAGATGAATACAGATTTTCTTTCTCATTCATCTTTATTCGTAAAACATTCTCTCATGGCGTTTCTCTTTTCCTCTTTCCCTCAAGCACACACACCAACACATCCCCATCATGGCCGAATCTGCAGAAGTAAACACGTCAGTAAGAGAAATGCAACACTTTTCTTTTAAAAGTACAATGGATCTTTTATCAAACACCTATCCTAACAATGTAGATGTTAATAAGCCTCCGTACTGAATATATTTTGAACTTTAAATATTCAAATTTCAAAAAGTTTACTTGTTACCAACAAAATTAACAATTCCTTGAATTTGGTTGTATGTTATGAATTCGGATATAAAATACAAATTTTCACATTTCTCAGATAAAATTATCCATAGCCTGACTTCAAGACCATATTGTGTGTTCTTCGGTTTCGAGTACATGATGAAGTATAAATAGTTATTGCATCGTTAATCTGAGTCCCGATCTAATTCCCATAGAACACCTCTGGGATAAACTACAGCTACATTACTAATTCGAAAGACAACGCCCGTCTGCGTTCTCATTTGTAGCAGGAGCTTTGCAGGATAAATGCCAAGCCATTCTTCTCGAAACTACCGGAAATTGGTTTTGATTGCATCTCAGCGTGTTGACTCTGTCATTCAAGCAAGGGGTAGACCGATTAATTAATAACTGTTATAACAGAACTGTTTTTTTGCCAACATATTATGTTGTCCAAATACTATTTTTTGTGACATAATTCTTTGTGTTCGCAACCGAAGCTCTTAATGAGATCTTAGTTCGTTCTTTATTTCTTAGCCCATGTTTTTCTTTGTACGTTTCTCCAGTACGAAAAGCATTAGGTAAATAGAGCATTGATTTTCACATTACTAGATCGGAACATTGTAAGAGATTTCAAATTTTCACTTAATTGCAATATTCGATAAAGGTTCTGAATTTTACTTATGTACTCCTTGATATTCTTGTTTTTTAATATCCTATCACTGAAAAAAAATCAAATCAAAGCCAATTACTGAGAGCTTTAGTAGCCAAACAATGCTCTTTATTCACAAATATATCTCAACTAATACAATAACAACCTAATAAGTTTATAAAATATGATATAGACCCCCACGATCGTTTCGATTTTTCATCATTTTCGAAGGGGTCTTTATATCATTTTAAAGTCCTAGAAGAAAATGATAAGGCCACCCTGAAAATAAAAGTCAGTTAAATAATTTTAATTTTTAGAAGTACACAACATAATTATTAGACTTTGTTTAAATAAAAAATTAATAAATTACAAAAGTGAAAAATTTAATATTTAAAAGTAAATTTGCCTGGAAATAAACATAAGATCACCTCTGGAAATTTTTACTTGAATTGCAAATTAATTTGCATTATGCTAAATAGTTTTGTGTGTAATTTAATAGAAATGGGCAAAATTGTAAGATTATCCCAGGCTCAAAGAGGGCAAATAACTGCTTACCGTGAGTGTAGCAAATCTGAACGTGACAAATTGCTGCATTAATTGGAAAATCTAACAGTTGTTTACAATTTTCTGAAGAATCCTGACATGTATTGGTTGAAAAAGGGTCCAGAACGTCTACCAAAACTATTAGGCTAACATAAATGAAGGATTTTGGAGAGTGCTAACAAGTGAGGCATCCTCTGTAATTATTCCATCCTTGAATTTACCTGTCATTTCTAGAATAATCAGAAACGTTTTACGTTCAAATGGAAATTACATACATACAAAAATGAAGGCAAAAACCAAGGCTGATTCCTAACCATATGGAGGCCAGGATGAAGTTTTTGAAAGAGCTTACATAAGAAAGAGTGACTTATGGAATCATGTTGCATTCAGTGATAAAAAGAATTTAACCTTTGATGAACCAGAGGAGAAAACAATTTCACGAAAGGTCGTGGGTGGCGGATCATTTATGATTTCGTGTGGTTTACAGCAGCTAAAAAAATCAGAAGTACAATTTGTTAAACCCGAATTTAATGTTCTAGTTTATCAAAATACACTGGGCACTTTTACTTCTAAGGGATAAATTAAATGCTCCAAATTTTGTTTTCCAGCAAAATAACTGCACTGAAAATACAACCAAGACATCAGTCCAGTGGTGAGAACAGCATTCAATTAATGTTTTAAAGTGGTGATCATGCAATCCTGATCAGAATCCAATAGAAAATCTGTGGAGAGATCTGGTTACAATTGTCTATGCAAAATATACCCAAGGATGATCTTAATAAGTCGACTAAGCAACTGAAGGATGATCTTAATCGTTCATGGAATGATATGACCTAAAAAGTTGCGTAATTCGATGACTGGTCGCTTAATTGAAATAATTAAGTTTAATAGTAAACAAGAATGATTTTACCGCCAAAGCGGATAAAGGGAGCACATTTTCATGTTAAAACATCGTACATGGAAAT
The DNA here is from genome assembly GCA_023313115.1 of Rhysida immarginata. Classification (NCBI taxonomy): domain Eukaryota; kingdom Metazoa; phylum Arthropoda; class Chilopoda; order Scolopendromorpha; family Scolopendridae; genus Rhysida; species Rhysida immarginata. Next base: position 2,520,562 of record JAHWFO010026271.1, read on the forward strand.
ATTGAATTAATCAACATTTTAAAACATTTAAGAGAATATAAATAAATATGAAAACTAAATTGTAAATTACTATTTAAGTAAGCAAATGTATAGAGAGAATTTCAACGAATAAAATTGAAGAACTGAAAGGTAAGTAGAGAGGGAGTTATTCCTCATACATTTAAAAAAATAAAAGTTCTTTAATTTGTAAGAATTCCCACATAATGTTAAACGAAGTGAGCCTCAATTGCGGAAGCGTTGTGGTTAAGCATCTATTATTTTTTTCATATTAAATTACTAAAGTGTTTCTACGTTATCGTCTATTATTGAAGCAAGCGATTAACCACTATTTATTAGCAATATGTATAACAGTAGTGAGTTTTAGATAACCTTAAGCCTAACAGCATTATGCTCTTGATATGGATAACAATAGATCTAACAACTCGTAATGAGTAGGTTGATATATTACACGCATTGAAAGTTCTAACAATACTATATTGTACCATTAGGGCACGTGCAACAAAACCAATTCCCACTATCATTATTTTCTCGTTATATTTACTCATGACACGTTGTTACGAGGTGTTTGATATATTACATGCCATATCTTAGCATTGAAAGTTCCAATGGTACCATTTGGTATCATATGGCACCATTAGGGCACGTGCTACTAAACCAATAACCATTTTCATTATTTCGTCGTTATATTCACTCATGGCACGTTGTTACGAGTTGTTTGATATATTACATGCCATATCTTAGCATTGAAAGTTCCAATGGTACCATACGGTATCATATGGCACCATTAGGTCACGTGCTACTAAATCAATAACCACTATCATTATTTATTCGTTATACTCACTCATAACATGTTGTTACGAGTTGTTTGATATATTACATGCCATATCTTAACATTGAAAGTTCCAATGGTACCATATGGATCATATGGCATCATTAGGGCACGTGCTACTAACCTATAACCATTATCATTATTTACTCATTATATTCACTCATGACACGTTGTTACGAGTTGTTTGATATATTATATGCCATATTTTAGCATTGTAAGTTCCATTTGGTACCATTAAAATACGTACTACTAAACATTTCACACCAACATTACTTAAGCGTTATATTCATTCAAGAGACATCCTTGCACGTACACGTGCCATTAGACCAATACCTGCTATCACTAGTTACTCTTATATATTCGTTCATGATATGTTTTGACGATTTGTTTGATATATTAATGCCATATCTGGTTATAGGAAGTTTTTAAGGGGGTATCATAATGGTACCATTAAAGCACGTGCCATTATAGTACGTACTTATTCCGGATATCTCACGTTCGTACTTGTTCGTGCTCTGTCCCGTATTAATGGATTGGTGAAAACAGACTTTGAAAAAGTTAATTCTTTTTCAAGTTATGGTAATAATTACTAAGTTCCCTAAAAATAAAAAAATTCTCTTGATTTAGAGACTGAACTGCCCTTTCAATAATCGTCAAACACGTGCATCCTGCATGCGCACCAGCTCATTAACGTTAAGAGCACGCGCAGAGTCGAACCCATGTATGTTCTCAACACGCGTTTTCCCGAATGGGAGGATAATTCGTGTCTTCCAGCAATTCAAAACATGCACTCTTTCTATTGCAACGCAATGAATTGTGGGAATTGTTTCTACAGACAGACGGACGGACGGACGGATAGCTGCATAAACCGATCACATAAGCACATTTCTATATATAGAAAATGTGCTAAAAAGAGCATTAAAAAATCATAATTTTGAGGTTTGCTTATGTTTTTGGAAGTGGTCGTAAGTTTATTTCTAGGCGGATCTTGTTTCAAACATTAAATTTTTCGATTTTGTAAAATTACAGCTAATTTATTTGTAATTTTTTGATATTTTTCTTTAAATAACTCTAATAAACACTTATGTACATGTAAATAACAAATTATTCTACTGACTCTTAATTTGAGGTTGGTCTTATCATTTTCCAGGACAGTATTATTATTGTATTATTGGCCAACTTTAATGTTGAAATCTCTTGAAGAAAGTCTATATTACCTTTACAGATTTTGTTTGGATTGTTTGTGATTGAATGTTAAAAAAGAAATGCTTAGAAATAGAAAACCCTCATCTTCTCCTTAAATATTATGAAAGTTAATAAAAGATTCAGAATTGCGTATGTTTCTGCGTATGTGACAGGAAGGACTACCCACTAAACATTTGTGGTTGCCATGTTAATGGTATGTCCCATTTAAAATTAACCACTTCAGAATGTGCAAGCTTGCAAAACAAGGAACTTAAAAAGTGCTGGAAATTGTATTTCAATTTATTATTATTTTATAAGCTACAATTTTAAAAAAAAGCTGCCCTTGGCTATCTCCATTAATAATGATAATTATACTAAGAATTAAGCTGCGTTTAATATCATCATGATTAATAATTTAAAAAGAGACTAAAATTGAAAAAAAACAGCTTGCGAAATATTTTAAAAAATAATTTTAAAAAAAAGCAGCTTTTGGAATTTTTAATCTTTTGTCAATATGTTAAACACCACATGATGTAGACAAAAATTATAAATACAGTTGATTCGCGAAAATCCGACAGTTACGGGACCGAGCGGGTGTCGGATTATGAAATAATGTCGGATTACCAAAGACTATATTCATTGGCAGTCATCCGACGCGGCGTCGGACTACGGAGCGTGGTGTCGGACTGTCAAATGTCGGATTATCGCGAGTCAACTGTACTTCTTCTCATCTTCTCCTATGTAAATTCTTATTCTTTTAGCATGATAAGTAATCAAAAATACATTAATTTCGGTATATAAGTCAGATTTTTGTATGAGGGCTGAAAATTTTATAGTGATCATAGCAGTGCTGCAAAGGAATAGTGATATGTCCGATCCTAACTGTATTGGCAATGAGAAGGAGGAGGCGATGGATTCCACTATTTCCACAAATAATTGTGGAAATAGTGGAATCCATCGCCTCCTCCTTCTCACCAGAACATCCACAGATCGGCAAGGTCAGTCTTTGTTCTTACTTAAATATTCTTTATATTATAAGTACTCTGTATTGGCAATGCAAGGCCACAGATTGCCCTCCTTACGAGGTAACAGGCATTGTTTTTCCACTGGCTGCGCGTGCACAATTACGTTTCACGGTCTGCTCAGAACAGAAAGACGGCACAGAAATATATTTTCCAAATTCGAGCAGAGTTCTTGGCTTAAAATTGAAACTACAAGGGCCGACCTGCAAAGGAGTGCTACCAGGAATTTTTAAAGGCCACCGCTCGATCCGTGACAATAATAGATCTGGGGCTGCTGACGCAATTATGAAGTTACAACGACGATGGAAAAAATCATGGGCAAAGCTGGGGACTGTAAAAGAAAATCCGTAGCATGCCTTTCCAGTATTAATCTGTATCATTTTGAACATTATCAATCTCCAACTTACTTAAATTTTCAAACCCGCTTGTACGTTAGTTTCGCGGGGGCAGCAGCTTTATGGAGGATCTCCAGTGCTCGCGACCTTCCACTATCAGGCACATGTCCTGCATAGTAATACCCAAGCGACTCGAACCCAGATTCTCCATGTAATCTAGCCACCTGGTTCTAGGCCGACCCCTTGGTCTCTTACCCACGGCTTGGAATAAGCAACTGTTTAGGAAGACTAGTTTGCAGGATCCATATCAGTCGCTTACCAACGCAACGGAGATCTCACAATGCGAAGAAGTAAGGGCACAAAGGCCCCTTATTATGCTGCTATGCACATTATCTAGTAGGGTAACACTAGCCACACTCTAAGGAATCTCATTTTGGCTGCTTCCATCCGCGATCGAACTCTTTCGGTCATTACAATAGGCAAGAATGGGGACAAAGATAGATTTGAAAACAGATAGCTTGGCTTTGTTTCCCAGCTCAGGTTTCGTTACCACGGATCACCACAGTCTGAGATAGCTTGCTACACCGATCCGAGCATCCAGTCTCTATCTTGCCGCCCATCACTCGTGAATTCAGTCGCAAGATACTCGAACTTCTCCATTTGTCTCAATCGGACTCACCTAACATGGAGAGCGCATTAAGCATGTCTTGAAAGGACCAGAATCTTTGTCTTAGCCACGCGGTTTTTAATCCCGGCCTCTTCACAGTTGCCTGCGAACCGATCTAGTTCATGCTGAAGATTGGTGCGAGAAGACCCAAGGAGGACAAGGTCGTGAGTAAAGAGCAACCTCTCCACCAAGCAGTCGCTCTCACAAACGCGCTCATCGCCTCGGCTGCCCCTGTTTATTCAGTCCATAAAGATAATGTAGATGACGTGTTGGTAGATGCCTTACTCGAATGCATCCAGTTTCAAATTTTGCCGGGTTATACGAACGCATCAGAATCTATGCCTACTGAGAAGATGATTTAGTCGTACCTAAAATAACACTGCTTTTTGGTCAGTTCGTGATACGACTGACTGATCATTCGCATAGTTCCAAGCGATGCCAATAACATTGTACGACTGAAAAATTTGAATTTATCAAAAGCTATATCTTTCTGCAATACATTTATAATTTCACTCCAATGTCACTGAAATCACTAAAGCGTAAAATTAAATAAATAATAGGACTAACTTCATTCTTTTTATTAAAACATGTTTTTCAGAATCTTCATCGTAATCTTTATGCATATTATGTTGCAGTGTGCTACGATAGTCATACCGCCTTTAAACAAGTTCATTTATAAAACATCTTTGTCTCGTTCATAGAAATTTCAAATCTCACTTTATAAAAAAATATGAAGTTGTTGCAATTTCTTTGATTTTTTGGCTAATTCATTATACTTCATTCAGTGTAAAGTTTAATTTTCTAAATGATGCTAATGTAAGATTAACACACGACATGCTTTCTATTCTCGGTCATAACTGACAACAGAAAATAGAAAATCTGAAAAAGTGAGAAAAAGAGGAATAGTAAGTGCTCAAATGATTTTTCAATTGAAAAATGGAAGGAAAAATTCTGCGACCCGGATTCGAACCAGGAACCTCGACTATCATGGCCGACGCCTCTACCAAAATATATTAACAGAATTGTGCTCGATGGTTTCTGGGTTTGGAAATATCTACTTTATGTGAAATTAGAAAGACAAATCTGTAGTCAGCCAGAAACAACAACGATTCAAGTAATGAACTGTAGCGACTTTTGTCCTTTCTTCGTAAAGCAAGAGCAGGAAAATTAATAAGTCAACTGAACTGGAAAGTGCGGAAATGAATTTGTACGCTTCTCTGAGTCGCAGCATTTTACTTGATATTTAAAGTTAATGAAACAAGAATGTCTCAAGAAGAGCAGAAAGGAATAGAAAAATGGACTGTTTTAAAAATCCAGAAATCATAATATATTTAATGGTTGGAAAAGCCATCTTTTACATATTATCAAAGACGAGAGGTGCTCTTAAGTCGGTTTAATAAGTCAACGTGTACGCAGATGAAAAAAAAATTTATTCAGAGTGTTTGCAAACGTTTAATTTTTAAAAAGTAAATTTGGCGAAGATTTTTTTTGAGGCATAAATTTTATTCTCTTTGTTTAATTTTTAAGATAACATTTTTTTATTAAAAAACTTTCTTGAGCATGAACAAAACGAGACCGATAATTTTTATTGGGAATGTAATGTTGCCACTTTGAGGTCGGGACATAAAGAATTCCTTTAAAGTTCTACTAGAATGTCTTTAACTTAATCTTTTCTTTATCTTTCGCCCTGTTTTCTTATTTCTCTTTCTTACTGACATCAGAAGTGTAGTTAGAAACTGAAGCTATTCAATCAAGTAAAAGTATAAGCCGATGTCAATATTCTCTCTAATACTATTCTTTAAGGGTTAAAACACCCAAATGGTAATAGACGTGGAAGATGAAGGTAAGGCGAGGCCATGATGCAACGCTAGCAATATTATGACGACGCCGATGTACAGGGTTAGCAAGAAATAAGTTTCCCACTTCAGAGGGATGGAGAATGCCTTCTATTGGTTCAAATGAGATAAAATTTGATTGAATGCGCTTCAAATTTTATTAAATAAAAATTTATTAAATAAAAATTTGTAGTACAAATATTCACCCACCAATAGATGGCGCTCTAATACAAATGGTATTTCTTTGCAGATATGGAAAATTGTCAAACATCATGTGCGTTACAGCGCATGCCTATTAGCATTATTCTTCGGATAAAAAGATGGCGGATTCTGCACGAGCATTGGTTACTGCTCTGCACAACATGCCTACGTTACCTGAAAAAGCGCTACTGGTGAAATTGTTCTACCGGAACTAGCAGAACGCCGTTGCAGCTATTAATAAAATCGTGGTATATTTAAAAAAAATTTAATTCTAACTCAATTTGAAAGAGGGAGGTATCCATCTATGGTGAGACCGTTACGTCATTGGAGTCGTGCGAAGAATAACAATGTAATCTTCATTGTTTCCGTCTTGGATTTAACAGTCAGTATTTTTTCATTTGTTGAAAACAATGAAGATTGGATTGTTAGTCAGGTGACTTTTCCGCGTCAGGACCTATCTTTTTCGTGGGCCTCGTTTGATTGAAATACATTTGAGAGGAAAAATGGCCAGCGAGAGGGGAGTGCAAAAGCGACTTTCTTTGCTTTAAAAAGCAGTTTTTATATTGGAATTATGGACCAAAATAAAAAATTTCAACGGAAATGTGTTATATTTATATCAACGAATGGTATTCTGTAAGAAAAATTTATAATTGAAATTTTGCGTAAATTTGTCATTTAAAAACTGGATATCTGATTTCCACACAAACACAGAACAGCGCAGTATAGAATCATGTATTGCCCTTCCAAGAAGTGAGATTAGCGTTTCTTTTCTACATCGAATTTTTACGGTTTATGAAAAACAGATAACAGCAGAAAATAAACAGCGCAGTGGTTCAATTAAGGGGGAACCACTGAAACAGATGCCCAAATCAGACTTGCAGCCACGAAAGATGCAGTTTTGTGTGGTGAACTGTCAAGATGTGGTACATTTTGAGTTTTTGTAGGTGGTCAAAAATCCCAACTGATATAGTGCAATGAGCTGGGCGAATGTGGCCACAAACAACCATCGCTCTTTAATCGCTTGTGTCACATACCACTCCATGATGGATACGACGACATGTTTATGTTAAAAGCAAGCAGAAATTCAACTCCTTAGGTATCGAGCTCCTCCCTCACCCCACATATTTAGACTTTTATATGATACGCCATTTGGACTACTCCTTAAAGGGAAAACGACATGCTGGGATTCATGCCGTCAACGATTTTTTTAGACCACTGTGATTTCAGCATCTGCGACTTCGGTATTTATGCACTGAAATCATGACTGGCACGAAGCTAGATATTTTTCTGAATAAAATTTATTTCTTCGTTTGTTACTGCTGTTTTACTATTTGTTTCAAAATCGACCAATAATTATGAAACAACCTAATATTATTGGCATAACAGCGTTATTCTCTCTTTAGGCTGATTTGAAAATACAGAGTTAAAATCAAATCTCAAATAAACTCCATTGAAGGAAATCGTGCAGCCGATCAACTTGACGGGACTTTTGAATCCTTGGCAAATGGCGATCATAAACTAGAATCGCTCATTAACTGCATTAATAATCTCTATATTATTAGCTTTGTTTACAGCTAATAATTATAGGTAATCGCTGCAGACGACGGAATATAAAGAACCTTAGAAAGGAACACATGCGTGTGGTGATTAGCGCGCTTCTGATGGAAAACTAAGAAAATTTGTGAATGAATTGCAGGTTTAATTCTGTTAGTGTAGGATATTTTTGTTTCAATAAATACATTGAGCACACGTTTGGCTATGCATGTCTCATCGCCATATTGTATAAGCACTATTTATTTCTCACAAGAACACACACAGCTTAACACACAAAGAGAAAGAGTATAAAGTGGCCACCAGGATGCTCTGCTATACCAACACCCCTCCGGCAGAGAATCCCGTGGTCACTAGCGATAAAATTTTAACTAGTTAACCACAAATTCTAATTTACTCAATAAAATCTAAATTATATACGGATAATCTAATTTTTCATGTAAATATGTATAATGTTCTTATTACTTAAACATTAAAAACTATAAAAATGAGTCCACTGAACAGTTCTTTCACTTAAATGATAAAGAAGAATCGGTTTGTCCAAATGCTGAATGACATCGTTTCAGTTGAGTTGCAGTGGTTGATTTGGTAAGAATGTCTGCTAGCATCTTGTCTGCAGGCACATAGATTGTGATGATCTTTCCTTCTTCCTGCGCAACATGGATGAAGTGGTATTTCAGGTCAATATGTTTGGATCGTCCGTGTTGGTTACGCTGTTTTACAAGGAATAAGGCACTTTGGCTGTCACAACATATCTATATTGGATCAGATACAAACTTATTAAATCCAAGTTCTTGTAGTAAGTTTTGGAGAAACAGAGCTTCTTTCGTAGATTCAGTTAAGGCAATGTATTCTGCCTCCATTGTTGATAAGGCAACTGTTTTCTGTTTCTTTGACTCTCTGGCCAAAGTAAACACGTATCCTGAGTGTGATTTGCGGTCATCAGTATCACTTCCCCAATCGGCATCAGAATATCCGACGATTGGTTGGTTATTCCTTTGATATGTTATTTCATAATCTTTTGTATACTGTAAATATCGTAAAATGCGCTTTGCCGCTTTCCAATGGGCTTCTCCTGGATTCGACAAGAATTTACTAAGGTTGCTTATGGCATATGAGAGGTCAGGTCGGGTAGCATTGGCAAGGTAAAGCAGTGATCCGATAAGCTCTTTATATGGCTTGCTTTGCATATTTTCCTTCTCTTGTTCTGTCTTTGGGCACATTTCTTTGGTTAATTTCTGGTTGCAATCTAGTATTGTTGAGACGGGATTTGCATGGTCCATCTTGAACTTTCGCAGAAGATTTTCAATATAATTCTTCTGATTGATTTTTATGATCCCAGTTGCGTCCTCACGTTTTACTTGAATGCCCAGACAATAATGTATCTCTCCTTGGTCTTTCATTGTGAATGTTTTCATTAATTTTTCTTTCATGCACTTCAGTTGTTCTAAGTTATTTGATATGATTAAGAAATCATCTACATAAATTGTTATGATGATTAGGTTCTTATTATCTTGCCATGTGTAAACGCAAGGATCAGACTGAAGTTACTTCATCCCAAGTTATTTAGTTGATTATCTAATTTCTTGTGCCACTGTCTGCCAGCTTGTTTTAGTCCATAAAGTGGACGTTTTAAGAGGCATACCCTCTTTTCATCTTCTTTAATGATAAATGGTTTAGGTTGTTCCATGAAAATTGTTTCTTGAATGTCCCCCTGAAGGTATGCTGTAGTTACATCCATCTCATGGACATAAAGATTGTATTCCGCTGCACATGCCAAGAGGACTCTGATTGTATTGTACCTCACCACAGGAGAAAATGTTTCTTCGTAGTCTAGTCCGTAAGTATGTAGGCATCCTCTGGCCACAAGTCTTGCCTGGTAACGATCTATCGTTCCATCACTTTTTCTTTTTGTTCGAAAAACAAATTTCGAATCGATTACTTTTCTAATTAAGGGTCTTTGGTTGTTTATGTAGTTAACAGTAAGCTTCAAAAACATAAGGCCGCTTGGTAATACAATTACTAAAGAATGTTAGTATAGTATTCAATCTTAAATTATAATCAAATAATTACAATTTATGTACTTCTCTGAAACACTTTCTGTAACATAATTATAAGACCATGATGCAAAACAATATTTTTGCTAAATTAATAATTAATTGTTTCGCAAACTGTGTGAGGCCAGAAACTGTGGACAATTACGACGAAAAAGAAAAGAAAAACACAACTCCACAGTTAATTGCTTGGCACAAAAAACTTTGTGCGGCATGATATCAACTAAGGTTTAAAGTAAATAATTCAGATTTGATCCTAAGCTCCATGAAAACTGTTTCCAGCTCTCACTGAAGTACACGATGTTAGTTAACAGGCCTCAAACGTTCTCCAGTCGATTCAGTCGGGAGTTCGTGATGGACTAATGTTTTTAAGAAGTTTTTCTTCTTTACGACGAGCCAAATCTAATCCCTGATTCTGAATAATAAAAAATTTAACGTGTGGTATCTTGACAAAAAACGTACATGTATATTAAATTTTCTTATCACTGGACAAATGAACTCTTATAGTATATACTGTATTAGTTTCCTAAGGCTAATATTTTAGAAAACGCAGCACTAGGTAAAAAGTTAAACCTATTATCTTTCATTGCGACTGGGTTATTGAAGGTTTTTAATTAGGCTAGTGTGACTTTTATTGCGACTCGGTGTGGGGCTAGCTAAAGTACTTGTTCCACTTGACTGTGTCACGGAATTTTACTAATATCTATAATTCCGGTGACAGAGACGTTCGTTTTCGCTCTAGAATAATTTACAATTCGGGGTGAAAACGGAGTCGACGTCGACAGCGTCATACTAAACATCAAGACGCAGGAACCAATCAGGGAAGAGCGAGTCTCGTGAGTGCGGGCTCGAAGAGAGAGAAGAAGGAGTTAGACAGAAGGAATTTCGTGACGACCGATGGACGTTTGAAAGCAAAGAAGCTCCTGGCTACGACTGATGGAAGGCATCGGGATTGCTTGGTTATCGACACGCTGAAGGGGAAGACGAGTCCTCAAGCCGTTGCAACGGAGACGACTTCGGAGACGGCGTTTGTTTCGTTAAGCAATGCCTTGTCGTGCGGAGAAGCCCAACGGGCGGAGATTTGTGCCGACGCAAAACGTAAGAGTCAACATTGTGAAAAGTGCCTATCGCCAGTGTTCGGCTTGCTTCCCCGTGCACCGAGTGTTTCAGTCCCGACCAGGGATTTGCTATAGTAAGTGCGTCCAATTACAGTAGGCTGTGAAGCCGTGTTAATAAAGAAAGCATTTTCTGAGCTAAGTCGCCGTGACGTGTATAAATGCAATCAAGTGTGTGGTCTATGGCCTTGCGGAATGCGGGCATACCTTACGAACCATTTTGGTTTCGCTATAATTAAGTGTAGTGAAGTGTTATGCGGCACACGAAGAAAATAGGTTTTGAAACAAGTCACGCCATTGCCCGTTTTTCATAACGTTGGTATTAGTGTTTTCCTTTCCAACAATTTGTATTACCGTTTAATGGCTATATTTTATTTTATAGGCCTCATGTGACATTTGAATCTCTGAACTGCAAAAAGCGAACTTGGAAGCTTTTTATTTTGTATTTGTACAAATTCTTTTGTAAAAGCTGCATCTCAAACAAGAAAAAAAAACCTACAAGTTGTGTCTGTATTAGTTTTCGGTGTTGCTTGTAGTTCTATAGTTAATTGACTCTTCCCGAACTTTGAACATTTTCCCAATAGTGACTTTTGTGATATAATTTATTCACTATTTTATTTCTCGCAGTTGGAACTTTTGTCTGCGAGTGTGTCGCTTTATGATATGTGTATGCTCTTATGATAGTTGTAAAATTTACTAGAATGTAGAGTGTAAATTACCGTAACTGTTCAATTGATTTCTTTTGGATGTCATACGTTTAAACATTTGTCTGGCATTTTGTTTATTATTTGTTTAAAGCAAATGAATATGAGGTTGGCTTCGTTTTAGGTATTTTGGAGACCGACCCAATTAAGTTGCTATTTCTATATTGACCTATATCAGTGTCTGTTATTAAATAAGTTAGATTTTAGCTAATAAGCTAATTGTTTTCAACGCCTACCCGGGTGGCCAAAGCGGGTAGGTGTCGGGAGTTCGCTTCCGACCAGCGA
>JAHWFO010026271.1:2532354-2632704 GCA_023313115.1 Rhysida immarginata
TTAATTCCGTGGAGGCAATAACATCTGCCTCTCCACTTCAAAAGTGGTTTAAGTTATACTTATGTGAATTTAGTATTTACAATTTTGGTCGCTTAGACATTAATCTTTTGTATTCATTTAATTAGCTTGTAAGCTTTGGGTTTGTTTACTAGCTGAAATTTAATTGTTAAATTATACGCTAGATCTATTTAGATTTTGATCTTTACTTTCAGGTTAGTTTGCCCTGAAAGTTTGAATTAAGTTTAAGGTTTATTTACTAGCTTATTTACTTCGCGCTGAGGTGCGGGTAAAATTAACTTCTTTGTGTGAAATTGTTTTGCCTTTATTTTTGTGTATGGCATAGAATGCCTCTGCTTAAAGGGACCCACGTTGTTCCTTCATAGTCATTTTTACTTTTACTCATAATTTTCAATAAACTTTGTTATTTATTATTTTAATTAGTGTGCTGTTACATGTTGTTTATCTTTCCACTGCGCTACTCCTTATTTAGCTATAAATACATGTGACAGACTGCTTGAGGAATAACAACCCACCATATAGTCATATTCAAATAGACCAAAGCGCCTTGAACACACTGTCTTTGGTGAGCTGTCTCACGTCAACTGCGATATGAACAATTACCGATGCTTCAATAGAACAAGGCGTCTCTTTAAATAGGGCCGAAATTGGTAAAAATGGAAATTTAGATTCTGTAGCATGTAAAGAACATAAAAATAATTTACCAAGACATTTTTTCCAAAAATAATTTTGTAGCCTACGAGAGGATAGGCTACCCAGCTGTACTGTCCATTATATTTTTGCAACACCCTGTACAGAGCCTCAAAATTGCTCAAAGTAGATACCTACCGTTTAAACTGGACACAAAATTATGGTGGCTAAAGTTTACTAATCATTAGAATTGAAACATTAGATGCACAAACTAATTTATTAATTATTAAGAGAAAGAGGGAATATATAAATCAATACTTAATTATGTAAAAACTTCTTTTGAAATAGAAAACCACAATTTAAAAAATGAAAATACATAAAATATAATAACTAATTTCACCAAATTGTTCAGGGAGCAAGATGAAGGTCTTGTAGAGATATTGTAGAGATATTAATACACAGGAGGAAATATACTTCACAGGAGAAAGTATGCGGAAGTAGAAATGTTGAGAAGTTTCAGTAGGAAAACACAAGAAAATATCATTCTGGGTAGAGGGCACACACATACGAACATTGCCTTTTATTTACTGAGTGGCCAGTTTATTAGGATCACCCATGACTATGCAAATCCGTTGGCATAGCAATTACTACGTATCAGTTGGTTATGTGACAGTCGATACCTATAAAAAGCAGTCAATCACAAGTGAAATGACCGTCACCATGAGGAAAACAAAGGATCTGAGCGACTTCGAACGCTGGATGATAGGTGGTGTCCGGCGAGGTGGACTGAGTATTTCCGAAACCACACGTCTTCTAGGCTTTTCTCGAAAACCAATTTCAAAGTTTAAACAACCAAAAAACAACCAGACAGAGACGAGCCTGTAGTAGCAAACGACTCGTCGATCCAAGGGGTGAGTGTAGGATGGGAATGCTTTTTAATGCGAACAGAAACATCACGACTCGTCAACAAACCGTGGAGTACAATACTGGACCGCAGAATAACATCTCTGAACACACGTCAAGCCGACGGCTAGTACGAGTACCTTGATCTTCACCCAAAACCGCAAAAAACGTCTCCAATTTGCCCGTGATCACCAACACTGGACCGTCCACGACTGGAAGAAGCTTTGCTGGTCGGATGAATCCCGTTACCTATTGCACTATGCAGATGGCCGACGCAGAATTTGGAGAAAACAATCACGAAGCGCTGGACCCCTCCTGTCTGGTTTCCACTGTTCAGGTTGGTGGAGGCTCTGTAATGATCTGTGGAATGTTTTCCTGGCATATTTTTGGTCCGCTGATACCTGTAGAACAACGCCTTAATGGTCAGGGATGCCTGAGCATTGTTACCGACCACATTCATTCTTTTATGGCTACTATGTTTTCCCCAACGGAACAATACTTTCAGCAGAACAATGCTCCGTGTCACAAAGCTCGTATCGTCATGGAATGGTTCCAGGAGCACGATAATGAATTCAACTTACTCCTCTGGCCACCACAGTCTCCGGATTTGAACCCAATCGAACATCCTTGAGATGAGCTGGAACGGATTATTCGAGGCCTTGATCCACCACCGTTCAATAAGTATCAACTGGGAGCAGCTGTTGCATCCGCATGGACAAAAATCACTGAACAATGCTTCCAGCGGCTAATTGAATCTATGCCACGGCGAATTCTTGCTGTTATAGCTGCTAGTGGTGGCGCAACACAGTTTAAGGGGGATGTTCCTGATAAACTGGCCACTCAGTGTACATAGTTTTTCAGATTTTTTAATTTTTGTGGAATGTGTTTTAGGGATGTGAGATTTTTATTCTTTGTAGGTATTGTTTAATAGTAATAATTGTTTGGTCTGTGGGTTGTTATGATAGGTAATGTGGTATGTTATTACCTTTTGTTGGTTTTTCATAAGCTATATCTCAAAATATGATTTATTTTTATTTCTTATTATGTTTAGTTCTAGAAATGTGATTTGATTGTTGATCATGTTATTATGTGTGAACTTAAACTGAAGATGAGAATAAATCTCGAAAACATTTTTTTATAATAACTTTAGTCCCTCCCTAACATTAGACCTTCGCATAATGTGTTATAAAAACCTTCACATCAACAAAAGCGATTACTGTGTGACTCCAAGATATTATTTTATATTGTGTCTCCAAGATATTCCTCCATCCAGTATGACATTTTCTTGTGCCTTCCAACTGAACCTTCTTAAACAATAAAAATTGGGCTAAAAATACATGATTCTAATAAACTTTCTCCAAGAATTCAAATATTTTTTTTCGCCAAAAATTGAAATTCAAATATTGGATATTTTCAAATATTAAATGTATATTAAATTTGAAATCTTGGAGAAAGTTTATTAGGGTCATGAACCTTCTTCTCAACGTTTCTACTTCCACCGACCTCCTGTGAATTATACTCTGTGCATCTAAACCCCTGTCATAAACTTCTGGTGGTGATTCCCCACAGCGAGACGATAACAAAAGTTCATATAAAGATGGTTCGGTTAACGAACCTTTTATGAGATTTCCGCAGTTAAAATTGAAGTTTCAGGAGCTGGTTTTCTACTCTGTGGATGGCAGGTGACCTACGGAGAAGCTACAACAAATTTTTGAAATAACGTTCCATTTATTGGTTATAACAGGTGCGCATGCTAATAACTTCGGGTGTACCTAAACAACCATTCAGGGGGGTGAAACGAGTACTGTAGCAAACGGTTCGTTATCCGACCTCCCCCCCCCCCTCCTCAATGTTTCGTCGATGTTTCGTCTGCGCATGTGTTGCGTCCCATGGTCGTCATTTTTAGTATTTGTTGTAGCTTCTCCGCATCTCATAATTTGTTAAAAGAGGCTGAAGCGGAAGAAGATAAAAAGAGAGACGGGAAAAGTCATGAGAAGATAAGTCAGCCGATGTTAGTACGGTCCCAAGAAAAAGAGAAGAGTGGAATGCAAGAAAATTCCTGACGAAACGGTTAATGGAAGAGAGTAAGAAATAAGAAGAAAGCGTGCTCTGCGAGAATGCACGACAAAGAGAGCTCCACGAGTCAGCCCGAGAGGGAGGACGGCTTTACTTTAGCGTGGGAGAAGGTCAATGAAAGAAAACTATTTAATTCTAACTAACAGTAAAGTGCGTTGGACAGTTTACTGAAAAGAATAAATGCAATATTCAAGAAGCGAGCTTGTGTGGACGACGTTTAGTTAGTTTGACAATAGTCTGTACTCTATTGACTTTCGCTTATTTTCTGGGTCGTAATGATGTGGCCCAGATTCATCACCAGTAGAGAAAGCCATCGCCTTCCTTGCATATCGAGTCAGAAGTTTCTGACAAAGGTGATTCCGCTGCTGTTTCATGTTTCATTTCGGTAGTCAGCATTCGTGGCACCCATCGCGAACACAGTTTCCTATAGCCAAGGAAAGCATAGTAATATGGTGGACTCGTTCAGGTTATAGCCCAACCATTGCGGCGATCTCTTTCTGCTTGGCACGGCAATTTGTGCGAATCAGCTCGTTTATGTGCACTTGAGGTTGTTCACATGTGACTGTTACAGGTCGTCCATTGCGAGATTGGTCATACAGGTCTGTTGTGCCTGGATTGTTCTCTTTCACCCTCCTTGCCCACCTTCTGACAGTATTCACATCCATAAATGCGTTACCATAGACCACACTCATTTTTCGATAAATATCTGAGGGCGCATAACCCTCCGCGATGAAGAATTCAATCACAGCACGTTGTTTCAACCGAATGTCTATGTACGTCGCCATTTTCTCAAATTATTCTGCGCATGCGTGACGTTGAAAATGGGTCGTGATATTTAATAATCAGACGGCTTCACGTCCGCATCTTGCAAATTGCTGAACCTATTTCATAGGTGGCAAAAAATTTTCAAAAATCTCGTAATTAAATAAACAGTCCCTCCATTCGAAGTGAGACCGTTTTATTTTTCTTCAGACAGCCACAGCTTGTTTTTGCTTTTTTGTAATTTTTTTTCATGCCTTATTCTAAAATTCTAGCATGTATTTTCGATAATCACTTTTTGAAGTAACTGTTTTTCTGTCCGTCCTCTTTGTGTTCACGTATGATCCAGTGCTCACGAAACATTTTAACATATTTTGTACAACGAAAACAATTGATTATTCTAGTGTAATTTCAACTTTAGATTTGCCCTGTTTATGTAATACCTGTATTTGCAAACGTTCACGTTCAATTATGTCCCTTGTTTCTGAAATTTTCAATAAATAAATAATCAAACAACAACACAGTCGGATGCTTATATGCAATATGAGAGTTGGAAGGAAACAAACTTTTTTTTTTAAACTCTAATTATTTTATTTTTAGCAGACCAAATGCGTATAATATTATAAGACCAGATATCGTTCAATATTTCATGTCTATTGTTTTCTATTCTTTTACACTATTTTAAACTATTGTTTGCTGTTGCCGAGAAAGCCATTTCAACAACAAATGGACAAATGTCTCACAAGCTATCGTGAAATAATAATGATGAAATAAAGCAATAAATGCAAACAGAAACAAATTGAATATGCACTTTCGGTCAAGGCTGTATACACCAATGCATAAATAAAAACCGTCTAGTAAATAAAATGTTCATCTGCAGTAGAAGAAACCAGTTCTAACAGATTACGAATATCATTTTTTACGAATGACAGTAATTACTTTCTTTAAAGTGATACATTATAACATTGTATCGTTATTAATATTGTTTATAAAGCGAAAAAAAAACAATAAGCCATGCTTTTTCCAGCCGGAGATAAAAATAACAAAATCCAGAAGAAAAATCTAAATTAATCTTGAAATAACAATCACTTAATTGATTTTCGCATTTTATCAGCTGTAGAATTTAGCAAAGAATGTGTTAACAAAGAAACGTTCACCTTCAAATTCGTGAAGTTATCCGGTAAATGTGAAGGGAGGTGAGAAAGTGCGTTGGACAGTTTAATGAAGGGAAGGAAACCGTTTACGACGCGGAGCTTAGCAGTCGCCCCTACAAGTCAACGGGAATCTACTGCAAAGCTCGAACGAGAAAAGTCGTGAGAGCAGAAGATTCACATTCTCTGACTTGTTAAATCTGTTTTTAGCATGTTCGAAAACTTTATTGCATGAGAGTGTGACAGAACACCACAACACAATGTGTCTGATATGGATAATCAAAAAGCACATGGAATACCAAAGAAAACAACACACGGAATCTGTAGCTTCAGTAGTTACAAGAATAAGATTTTTTCAGCAATATAATAAGAAATTATCCCCTCCCCCCAACTATACTCAAAGTAAGGAAAGTAGCGGAAGCCATAAGAAATTGGCCCCTTTAAAAGTGGAATAAAAAAGTGCATAAAAAGTGGAGATAACAAAGAGGGAAAAGGTTAGAAAATGGGGGATAAATTCTACGGGATCAAAAACTGGGGGATGAAGGGTAAAAAACTAGCTTAAAAATATCTCTCACTTTTTACACTTTTTATTCATTTTTACCCGCTTTTCAATCTCCACTTTTACGCATTCAATTTCAATAACTTGAATTCAGTTTTCAAAGATTTTTCGAAAGAGATATTTTTTGGTCCTTGTTGCCAAAATGATCAGACAGGTTATCAAGGACGAATGGACCAATGAGACAAGCTGTATGCAGTCACTTGTACGAAAGCTGAATTCGTCTACTTAAGAGGATGGAAGCCCAATTCAACAAATTGCTATACTCCTGAAGAAACCTTTTGGTACCCTAATGAAAACTGACAAGACAAGTGCCATATTAGAAATGAAGCTGCATCAACAGGACGTTCTTGCGAGGTCACTCGTTTTTACCTGCCGACAGGATATTTGGTTTTGTAGAAAAGAAACTGATGAAACAGATATCATAGCCACTGAATAAGAATACAGAAACCTTTACAATGAATTTGGAGAAGCTAAACAACCTGGTGAGGAATAGACTTTGAATGACAGAAAGTCTATGTACAGCGATTTGAAAATGTTGGATGCTATCAGCGAAGCCAAGAGAATCTTCTTACACCGCTAAAAACAGGATAACGTGACTGTGAAAAGTGAAATTTTTCATCGATCTAATGTTAACACATTCAAACCACTGAAAAAGAAAAAATGTGTCTAGTCGTCTTGCATCCTACGTACTGTGCCCCTGTTGCAAACTAAGATGTGGCAAATCTTATGGGAAAAGCTTTCAGTAAAGATGGGACATAGGAGGAGAGTTTCTCGTTTCATCGGCAGCTGGTATAGACGATTCACGGTGTCCAGCAGGATGAGCAAGAAGATGACGACAGAAACAATGGGAGCTGCGACTGCATGGAGAAAAATATTGCGGTTCGCGTTTGAATTTTTCAAACAAGTGAATGTTTTAACACCATTCACTTTTTAACGATTATATTGTATCATTGCTATAGTTCTTAAGGTAAAAAAACATAATATTAATCCTTTTGCAATAAACTAGAACATTTGTTTTAAAATGTATTTGCCTGTGATTTATTCAGCTTTCGCTGTGGTATTGATTATCGAGGAATGCAGCCATGTGCAGTAGGTTTTTAAATAATCATTGATACTATGTTTGCTGCAAAAGTACACAAAATTTAGTTGCGCATTCAAAAGGACATATATTCATAAAAATTTATTTCTTGCTGTTAAACAGAACGCTAGCAACACAAATGGGACAATGCCATATAAATTAAATGAAAAACGTAGCTCGGGTTCGGGTCCCCGTCCCTTCACGTAGGCCAGTGTAACTTTTAACCAAATCCCCCACCCCTCTTGAACGGGCCACGTGGTTTATGGAAGCTCCTTTGAGAATGAGATTAATGCTATGAAGCATTAATTAAATGCGCTAATTAAAAGATTTAGCAGACCCATGTCATTTAATGTAAGCAAACATTACTTAAATTTAAGCAAACACCCTTCAATAAAGTAAATAAAAAAGAAC
This sequence comes from Rhysida immarginata, assembly GCA_023313115.1. NCBI lineage: Eukaryota > Metazoa > Arthropoda > Chilopoda > Scolopendromorpha > Scolopendridae > Rhysida > Rhysida immarginata. The sequence goes on from JAHWFO010026271.1 coordinate 2,539,940, forward strand.
GAGTTTCATTTTATTTGACTTCTGAGAAATTGAATATTTACTCTTTGTATTTATTTTAAGGTTGAAATGTTTACTTCTCTTCTTTACCGGTTCATTTTCTTGCATTAACGCTTTTTATAGTGCTTAAATATTTATTATCCCAAGAAAGAAGGGATAACTGTCTGAAAAGTTATTGCTTAAGGCTAACTGCATATGAACACTCAAGAGTAAAACTCTCGTGATTCGAAAAGATAATTTTTATGAACTTTTTAATTGCTAATGAAGTCTTTAAAAATTGCCTGCAAGATTAAAATTTAGATTAAACACATACATGGGAAGTCGTTTCTTAATATTGACTGATTATAATTAATTTGTGAATAGAAATGCTCGTGTACAAAGCTATAGAGCTATAGAACATGTGTTTTGCTTTGCAATCAAATGATTCTTCCAATTTTAGATGAAATAAAACGCGTGTGATGTGACTTTTAACAATTTATTTTTTAACAGCAATAGAGACGAGAGCGTGAGAGAAGCTTTACTTTGTGTTCTATGTCATTTAATTGAGTCACTGAAGGAGACCTTCCAATTTGGAAGTTCCAATCAAAACCAGTCAAATATGCACACTGTGGAATTAAAAGGATGAATAGGATGGCACTGATGTCTCTTTCTCGGCTTCTTGGTAAACCCAAAGCGTGAAAACAAATTTAATTTTCCAAAAAATAAATTCTTTTTAATGGGTAATAAATAAACGGGCAGATTACTTAAAGAGCTAATACCATTTTTCCCTGGTATTCTTTTTTGGTACCATTTTGTCTGATATCGTTATTCTGATATTTTTCTTTGAAATTTATTACCTTATAGAATATTTAGTTTCCACTCTGATTTAGAGGAGACCTTTCAAAGGTTGAAGTTGCGATTATTTCTTCGCTCTGAAAATGCAAACCGGCTCTGAAATAGAAACTATTTAATATTTTTCTATCCCATTTAGCCCGAATTACAGTCCGCATAGAGTCTATAAGACATTGAAGCACCTGCATTCATATATGGGTAAGAATTCCTGAAGTGGGCCCCTCAAAAACAATTATGGCGTGAAATTTAAAACTTTTATTATAATTTGGTAGTAATAATTAGAAAATGGTCTTTGGAGGATTTTTTCACGCCATTACCTCCGTTATTGATGAATAAATAGAGAAAAATAGTAAAGAAAATTTCACGGCCTGGATTCGAATTTCGGGGGCATCGGGACGGTAACCCCCGAAGGTCCCTGGTTCGAGTACAGGTCGTGGAATTTTCTTTACTATTTTTCTCTATTTATTCAATTTGGTAGTACCTAATGGAGTATTAAAATTTCCAAAATATTTTTGAAAAATTTGCATTTGTTAAAAAGTTATAAACAAATACATTTTTGATACTTTTTCTTTAAAAAAATCATACCTGAAGCTAATTTTATCACATCTTTTTGAAATTTTAAAGATAAAAAATAAAACGTATATATTTCAGAACAAAACATGAAAGAATGAGAAAAACTTTTTGGTGTAAAAAAAGATATTTTTTTAATGTTCTCAATCGAACATTTTGAAAAAGCCATTGAATCTGTATTTATTAATGATTTAGAATTTGAAAACAAAATCTGGTGATCTCTGTATTTACGCAAATGCCATCAAATTTTGTCCATGAAGAAGCGACCACATCCAGGATTAATGTTCCTGAATAGATAGGACATGCGTGATAGGGCACTATCCGAATCAGAAGTCAAAAGATAAAAATTCTAAAAAAAAAACTGGCAACAGAACAACGGACTGTAATGGTGTTTTTAACTGGCTTGCGCTTTTAACATCGAACTGACAATGCAAGACTACTCATTTGCAACTGGTTTTATTTTGAGGTACCAAAAATCAAACGCTGTTAAACTCGTATGTGAGATATGTAAGTTCGTATTCTTAACAGTTTTTTTTTCTTTTACGGCTGGACATATTGTCTGGCATCATCCAAACCACGATGGTCTAACTTAGATCGTGTGATGGTTTCAAAGTTTTATAAAAAAAAAAAAAAAATTAAAAAATTCGAAGAATTCATTTTCATGTGGACGGATAGCAGAGTGAATGATTTAATGACAGAAAAGAGAGAACGTACGAAAAATGGTTGATAAATAAAGTTTTTATTGGTTTTATTAAATTGGTTGATTAAAGGTAAGTCTATGTGTAATAAGAATGAATTACACGGAATTAAGAGTTCGACTTGGTTGGTGATTAATCTTATGCAGTGGAAGTCTTTAATTGGGTAGAATTCACTGATCCCATCCGGGAGGTCGAAGACGCCCTGAAGAAACAAAAACACAAACGATGAAGGTCTCGACACCAGATAAGGATAAGCCCTCGTTTCTAAATTGCGGTTATGACTGGCCACAATTTGAAACTGACAAGGCTGATATGAGAAAGTTCAAAGTTCAGGTGAATAGCGGGAAGCTGCGTACAATAGTCCCAGTCGATCGTAGGTGCGAAGTTGAGAAATCTTGGAAGCGGAAGTAGCATATGCGCCGAGGCGAGGTTAACTCGACGGCATAGCATACCCCAGGAACTATTGCTGAAGTGGAACCTACGTCGAACAGATGTCTTGCAGTATCCTCCTCGCCGCTAGTCGATGCTGCGATGGGGACGCTGGTCCTCGATGTAGCTAGAGGTTGATGAAGGCATGTGTGGAAGGTGCTAGTAGATCGCTGTACTCCAACGCCGGTGACGTGAAGTAGAACGTCTGGCGATGGCTGGCGTAGCTCGGATCCCAAAACGCTAGTCGATTCTTTCTATGATGAGAAAGTCGGGAGGTACAACTACTGCCTCACGGTCGACACTCGGGAACACACCAACTCAAGAAGATACCAACGGGTATTTTCCCCTTAACGAATGAGGGCACGGCCAGAAGCACACAACGAACGTACGTCGAAAACACTCTAAGGACGCACTGTAGCCCACACAAATTAACGTGCGATTTACGGCTCACGTAATCAAATAAGAATAGCTCACTGCACTTTGTCAACACACTATCACAAACACACAGGTTGACGTCGGAACGAGCTTCGTGTCGAGGAAATTCAAAAGGTCAGGAAACACAAGTAAGTGCGACGGAAACGCACACACAAATTCACAAGGTGTGCAGCTGCAACAAGGTAAACACGATGTAGCACATAAGAAGCACCAAGATAACGTGACAGTAATCACAGCAAAACACTCCGCTGAATGACCCTGCACTTGAGGTCACGACCTTGCTCACTCGAGGAACCTGCACCTTTACAAATGACGAAAAGCCTTTGGAAACAAAGCAAAACCGGAGATACAATCACAATGGGCGTTCCCACCGGTTAAGGTAAGCATAGGCCATTATTAAAACGCACACAATTAAGCATAATAACAAGGACACCAGGCTCTATCGCACAAAGAAAGATGGACCGCCAAATCAGTAAGAAAACTGACGGAGCACAAAACACATTAAGCTCATCCCTCTCTTGAGATTAGGGATGGATTCCTCCACCAAGCACGTGGAATTGCTTCAGCTCGTCGCACAAAAAAAAAAAAATATTATTGCAAATATTTTTTATTTTTTTTTAAACGTCCGTCTTTCACAGTTTTAATAAATCGAGAAGGGCACCAAATGGCTATCGATGAACCCTCCTAAACCGTTCAGTAAGAATGTGCCGAGTGCGCTTGGAAACACCCCCACTACGGAGAAATTTTCCGAGAGTCCATTTGTTTCCAGAGAAATGGATTCCACTAATGAATTTATCTCTGCGACATTCAAATGCAGAAATAGCACGTTAATGCCATGGACGGGGTTGAGCGGAGCCCAAGTAATAACTGTATGGAATATTAGAGTCCTACCGTAATTGATCCGTAGCCACTGCTGATAGTCCTCTTCCAATACTCCGCACGGGAATCCGGCACCTGTCGACGTGCTCGCGACGGGGGCGTCGAGTTGGTTTCTCTCGCTCGCCTCTCTATACGCCGTCGGAAGCTCGTAGCCGCTCTCTGCGAGGGCCTGCAAAATTGCAGCCACCAAACACTGCTGCCAGACCTCGTCGTCCAAAAGTTGACGGGCTTGAAGAAGGCTTTCCCATCGGTTGTGGCCTCCGCTGCTAGGCTGTCGCTCACCGGCCGCCGTCGTGGTATCTCCTCCCACGTGGACGGGTTCGTCGTCCTCCGCTGCTTTATCCTCCGTTAAGCTGCGTTCTCCGAACTCCTGCCGTAGCTCATAGCCTCGCTGGCCGCACTGGAATGTCTCTTCAAACGGCTGTTTCGGTGTCCTCCTATCACGAGAAATCCTTGGCTTTTTCTCTCTTCCACTCGTTCTCGTCCTCTCGTGCTCCTCTCGTCCTTTACCACGTTGTTCTCGTGGGCAGCTTTCGTAGTGGCTCTCGTCAAATAACGCGTTTTACTTGCGTCGTCTGCTACAATAGACCTTGGCTGACGAGTTCTCTGTTGCCGGCCACATGACATTCATTTTCAATATTTAGTTCGCGTGAATTCTATGAGACTTTGCCTGCGTTTAGTAATTATGTGATGCAGATTTTTAAGGCTGGGTATATTTTTTGGGATTGAGACTTGAAGCAACAATAACAAACTTGAAGCAACTGGAGAAAAAAGTAGCAACAATAAATGGAAACAAAGACCAATACCAAAACTATACTCTATCCAACGAAAATTGGGGTGGGCGTGTCTAGTTAAACTTTCTATTTCAATTGTTAGACATTGTGGCCAAAATAGAATCAACAATGTCTAACAATTGAAATAGGAAGTTTAACTGGACACGCCCACTCCAATTTTCATTGGACAGAGTATAGTCGTTTGTTAAGCTCAGACAATGATTTACATCATTACTATGAGTTCCAGATTTACGAAAACGACAGGCCCTGTCACTTAAACGAAAACCTGACCATCGGAGTCCGAGCATCAGTCTAACCTTCATTGTCTCCAACTTGGATTTTAATAATCACAGCTTTTTCGCTTGTACGAAACAAGCGGTTGGATTGTTGCTCTGAGCCCGATGGCCAGATGATTTTTTGAGTGCCAGGGTCTGTCTTTCTCCTAGGCCTCGTGTGATTTCATAACCGACGAGAGATACAGGGCATGGTAATGGCAAGCCACCTGACCGTATTAGGCAATTTTGCTAAAATCCAAGTTGGAGACAATGAAGGTTATATTGTTCCTCTGCCTACTATGGTCAGGTGAGTTGTCATTGCCCGTGGCCTGTCTCTCTTATCGACTGTGTATTTTAGAATTTGATTTCCCCTGGCCAAGAGAAAACAAGAAATAAGTAGAAGCGTTTGTGGATATGATTCTTATTTTCAGGTTAATCTAAAGCGGTGAAACATGCCAATTCGAATTTGAGTGGGAATAAAAAGACCAATAGAAGGAACACTTAGGGCGGGACCATTGTTCTTATTAAACAAATTTTTGGATGGAGGAATCATGACAGTGAAAAAATAATTTTTTCAAATTTTCATTGCTCGAATAATGTGTATACATTAGCATTTTAATAACCGTGCCACCTGGCGAATTAAGCATTCAGTTAACATAATACAGTATTATTCTTTTTGAAATCGCATATATTTTCATATTCATTTCTCAATTTTGAATCCTATATATTTCCATATTTAGTTCCCACTTAGAATTACTAGGTTCACAGGAAAACCTTTCTTCTGTATCAGAGCAAACATTCATGGAATACTTTGTTGTTTACAGATGAGGAATGCTTTGTAATAGACGTTTAAATTAATATTACAATGGCCCCATCACCGAGGCATCCTTAATCGCATTTCTCTTTTGTTCGCCTGCAGACTCTTACACGAAAGTGAAGCGGTTTTCATCGCTCTACATATCATTTGCTCAATTATCACTAATCCAATGGAGAGATTCATTCTCTCAACACAGACGAAGAAGAGCATTAATCTTTGAGACAACAGGCTTTCTCTTCCCGGCCCTTCTGAAGAAGCCCATCTCATGAAAGACAAGCTGCAGTTTGCTAACTGATGTGTTATGAGTTAGGTTAGGCTGCTGGGTCAACTGCAGAAACGGCAGTGATGTCCTGAACACGTTGGTCTCTCTTCGACATGATTCTAGGTCGCCCGGTATATCTTGCTGTTGCTATTGAACTTTTATTTTGCACAACATCATGCACAGTGGATCTAGAATGCTAAATAAAAACACGGTTGAAATCAAAATGCGATTGTCTTTACATCCAGATGTGGCAACCTATGATAACTCTTCTCTGAAAGTCGGACAACTCGCGGCTTTTCGGTATGCTGGTTGACGGAGTCAATGCCATATTAGCTGCTGTTAAATTGCTTTACATTTTTTACATCAAAAGAAAGCACAGTACGAGGGTGAATCATAAAGTAAGTTACATTCTGAAACAGTAAAAACAGATGTAAGTTAAGATCCCATACACGCATTCTGAGGAAACGTGCGCCATTTATTTCACTTTTCTACATAATCACCCAACAATTGTAAACACTTGTCTGAACTTGAAATTAACTTTTCCATGCCCGCTGCGGTAAAATCCGCTCCAGCGTTTCTCAATCATGTCAGCACTGCGTCCTTGACGTCATCATCATTTTCCCGGAATTGTTTTCCTCCCAGGTCCCATTTCATTTTCCCGAACAAATGATTGACACATGGGCAATGTGCTCGGGATGGTCTTCCTGATCGGTATTCGTCCGTCAAATCTGAGCGTCCATTTTTGAACTGCTGCCACCACTTCACAATTGCAGGACGAGAAATCACATTATCCCCGTAGACACTGCAAATTTCCTTATGGATTTCAGTGCAATTTAAGCCTTTTGCCCACAAAAAACGGATTGTTCCGCGAATCTCCAACTTGGAGTGTACAACCAGTTGCTGCGCCATGACAACAATACTCTTGCGTACGCAGTAAACGCGGGATCATGCCACGTTTCATACAGGTTACATCCTTAAAAACGGCGAATGATGTCTGCGCACTTCGACCACAGATGGTGCAGAGTTCAACTTACTTTTTGATTCACCCTCGTATATGGTCGCGTTTGAGAATTATATATAGCACAATGAACTCTCAAAATGTGCTGATGGTGCATAAGCTTGTGCTCAATTAGCCAGCAACATGCTTATAAAACGGAGGCTTAATACCAACGAAGATTGGAAGAAGGATATGCTTTCCGACGAATCAACTGTCTTACTCTTTCAATTTCCAATCATTGACTTTCGATGAGATTATCTGGATCTCCAACGTCGGCACTACAGAGTGTCCCATTCGGGACTGACCCTTTAAAATTTCATATAACTATGGAACGTGTTAACATAAAGGCAAACTGTAGGAACTTTATTTAATGGAAAACAAGTCCACATTACAAATGTGTTGAAAATGCCCTCCCGCAACATCTACGCACAATGAGAAGTGGGAATATACTGTGGATAAAGACATGATGCAAAAAAGACGAACCTCTTGTCCACAAACGTTTTAATGGGCGAATATGTATTTTGATCTCAAAGAGATCGAAATACGTATTCGCCCATTAAAACGTTTGTGGACAAGAGGTTCGTCTTTTTTGCATCATCTACGCACAAGGCAATGCGACGCTCCAACATGTCACATGATAGTAATGACAACAATTTCACGCTTGGTGTTTTCTTTGAAGTCTTCAATGGTTCTCCCTCCAAATTTCTTCCGATACTCTCTCTGACACTGTAACTGGCGCAGTGACCCAGTAAGTTTCACGATGAAGACTCTGCGGTACGGTATACTGCATGCTTGCTTTCGCCACTTTGCAAGGTTGGACTCTCGGATCTAGGTAGTCGCCTACACCTCTGTGCCATGCTGGTGTCACCTGAAACTGGAACCCGGTATAGAAGCAATTTGCATTAAATAAGGAATATTTTGAGCTTTGGTGCATGATGTTACATGCAAGTGTTGCAGAGTAATTCGTATTTTTAAAGGGTCAGTCCCGAGTGGACACACTGTATATTTTTCATGCGAGGTTCTATCGTTCGTATAGAATATTCCTAGGAAAATTTGACTTATTGAATCCATCATCAATAAATGCAATAAATTATTAGCAAAGGGAGAAGGATAATCATAAACCAATTACTTGATTCTCATTGACAAGTATTATCCTCTATAAGACTCGTAAATCAATAACTATTTCAATTACCATTTCTATATTTTAATGAAATATGGTTAGCTTTTATTTAGTGGAAGAATGGAACACTTATTGGTTTCACTATGTCCGTCTGTCTTCACATTTTTTGACGTAGAAGGTTGTATTTCGGAATATATCTTACCTTATGCGTATCCTACTTAACTATTGAGTTTGGTTTCGATCGGTCCTCTGGGCTTGGAGTTACGGGAGTGGGAGTTAGAGGGGCCAAAATTTTTTGATTAATAAAATTAAGGGGGGGGGGGGGTTAAAAAGGGATAAAAGTGCATGACCTCAGGGCTTCACTACTTTCCTATACCATCATCGGGGGATTAATTTCTTGTTAATACAGAGTGATTCATTAAGTATTCACCTAGAAAATTATTATGTATATATAATTATCATTTTCAACATTTATTCTAAAACGCTAATACAGATTAATTTATCTATTAGAGAAAATTATACATTATACAAAAATTTTTAAACTAAAATCACATTCAAATGCATGAAAATATATTTAACATTTGGGCTAAGTAGTTAGTGAAAACGTTTGTATTAAAGAATTACTAAAATAATACAAAAATAGATTTCAGCACTGTATGTGAAAACAATCTTTCACCAAAAATGAAGTTTCTTTATTAAAAATAGACATTTTTAATGACAATATTAAACTCCAATCTGTAATAATAAAAATTTATTAATACAGTTCGTGCATGTCGTTACACGAGAATCATTCAAATGAAAGCTATGAATATATTTCATAGCCTCGCAGTTTTTATCGAATACTTGATATGTTTTTCCATCATCGAAAGGATCAGGTGTTGGATCAAACTCATTGCACGTGACTTCTAAAAGAGCCACTGCAGTTTGTGTGGCGGCATCTGCCCCTATCTTATTGATTTGGCGAGAGAATTTTACCTGTCAATACTCTTTAGGCGTATGATGATTATGTGTGACGAATACCGTTAAAATAATCGTTCATGAAAGGATAGTGGCGTTTGACGGTGGGAATCATCAAAGGAAACTCAAAGTCATTATTATACAAGAGCAAAAACTAGGATTAAAAATGCCGAAACATCAAAAGCGAAAAATGTTTACCTGAAACAGTTGAAACTGAGATAAGCCAATTATAATAACGAAATACGTCTGCTTTGGTACATCATATCACTCTTAAGATCATACTGCCAGGCTTATAAAACTGTATACAATAATTCGTTTGCTGCTGTTGGTATTAAAATTACATCTTGTGCAATCGTTCTAGTCATTAGCTTTGCATATACTGTATCATTCCTAAATTGTACCACTGCTATTCGGCAAAAAATGAAAAAAAAAATACTGCCATTCATTAGCAGCATTTGTAACTTCCTCGCCCGTAGATATTATATTACGCATGTTTAGCCTCTTGAAGGAGAAACAACGGCGTGAGAGCCACAGGAAAATCGTTGCTGCTTCGCATGTGAAAAATTGTGGGCCATTGTTAAGGAGACATTATGCTCTGAAATAAGGTAAGTCGTTTAGCTTTTGGACCTTACTATTTACCATCTTATTGAGCTTTAAAACTAGCCTGGGTTTCTCTCAATACATCTCATGCCTACCAGGTAACAACCTGTTGATGTAAAACCGGCATGGTTGCCCAAGTCGGACCAAATTTGGAAGCCTAAATCGTACCTGACGGTGTCATTCTGCTGCTACTTCCAGGACACTCAACACATCGCCTTCAATCATTGGATGTAGCATTCCTCAAACTTCTATCACAATTCTACATTCAGGCATACGAAACATGGTTGAGGGCAAACACATGCTCTGTCATTACACAATATCAAGCTTGTCAGCTATTTGTCAAAGCCTATGGGCAAGCAGCGACTAGTTTTAATGAAGAAAATGGATTTAGAGGCAGTGGGTGTTGGCTTGTGGAGCGAAACGTTTCCACCGTTGCCGATTTCGCACCCGCAGAAGCATTGTTAATGAAATCCCTGCCCCCCCCCCCCCCTAGACTGCCCGAGCTTCTATCCAACCTGATGTAGCCTATGTTTGACCTCTAGCTTCTATCTAGAGGCAAACCACCTGGATGCGGCCCCGACGCACAGACAGACTCAGCAGTGGCCGATATTTCAGCTGCAGGACCGAGAGAGCATCTTAAACTAACTAACAAGTAGCAGTGCCTATTGAAGAAATTCAAGTCAGCTGGAAAATTCACTACAAGTTTCAACAACAACACGAGCCCGTCGACTTGCACAAATAGCAGCTTTGATTTCATCTTCACCGTACAGAAAAGAATTGGTCGCCTGAAAAAAGAAATTTCAAAGCAAACGCTAAAAACAAGCCAAATCAAACCGACCCTTACAAAAGGTTAAGAATGTTCGAAACAGTGTTCGTAACAATTGGTATTGTTTAATTTACGATAAGAATGTAAAGGAAGACATGATCCAGTGTGTGAACTGTTCTATTCGATATCATGACATAATGTGCAGGTGTTGAGCCTTTTGATGTATCATTTAAATATTTTTTTGCTAAAAACTATGGTCATTTCATCTATTGGTACAATTTTGGACCCAGGCAGTACGCATTAGCCAACCGGTTGGTACCACAAGGAGGGTGTTGGGTTTATATTTTTTTATTTTATTCATATATTCTCTGATACTTAAATTATTTTAAATAAAGCCAACTAACTTGGGTATCATTTGCAATATTTATTTTTCCACTGTTTTTTATATTAAAGAATTTACAGCAGAAAACATCTTAGGGGGTTCAATATAGGCAACTTTCCCTTATACGTATACCCTGTAATATCCAATATTATTAATTAGTAACACTCGTGAAAGAAACTAACTTACTTATTAAAATGCCTCCTTTCTTAGAGAAACTATTTCAGATCGATGGTGAAATTATTTTGTAATGTTATTAACGGATGGCAAATTTATACATAAGGTATAATCCAAATTTCACACACAGGTAGGAGGCATGAAGGTGAACAGATTCTGTTAATACATGAGGGGTCGGAACTCAATCATTGTCAAGTTAATTGGGGAACAAATGACAAGTGATAAAGCATGCAAATGATGGCATAACACAAACAGGTTGCAGTTCTTTGGCAAGGAATTCTTTTTTGGGTCAACGTGAAATCAGTTGTGTACCGAACACATGTGACAAGCATTGAAGAACTGGCAGCTCACATCGCAGTTTTTTCGGATGGCATCAGAGAAATATCCGGAATCTTTGGCCGCATGCGGGAGTCCATGTTGCGCCGATACCAAGCATGTGAGGCCGTGGCTGGCTCACATTGTGAATATCTTTTGTAAAGCTTCAGTGGATTCGCAGTTCCATTAATAAACGTATGCGCAATGCATACTTACTCATGTGTTTTCATGTGCACTCTGATTGCTGCTCCCTCCTCTAATGTTAACTTGGCAATGGTTGAGTTCCGACCGCTCATGTATCAACAGAATATATTCACCTTCATGCATCCTGCCTGTGTGAATTTTGGATTATGCCTTTTGAAACACCCTGTGTAAAGATATAGAGATTATACTAGCATTGTGGTAGAATTACACAGCTGAGGTTAAATTTCAACTTTTTAACTTACTTCCAAGTTGCATTTTAAAATCGGACAAAAATACAATCATTGTGCTTTATATGTATAGATGTAATACGTGGTCGATTACGATTTATTAAAAAGAAATAAATTACTCCCGCAGGAAGCGCCAAGCAGTTAGTTATAGACGATAAGTCTAGCAGCTGTTCATCATACGAAAAATATTCACACACCGCTTTAGGAATTGAAATTAAATCGTACTTATATAGAATACGCTGTTGAAGAGGGAACACTCCATTGTTGTTTCATTTTACAGTCAGATTTCTGTTATCTTTCAGAATACTCCAGTGACAGCCATTTAAAACCGTGTTTCCGTAGCTTATTGAATAGTGTGCCGCGCATTTATGCCGATAGTGCGCACTTCTTAAATTTCTTAACAGTATATTTAAGGGAAAATATGATTTTTGTTCTTTTCAATGGATCCGCATCCTTCGATTAGCAATGGAGCAAATATCGTATCTAATATACGTCGGCTTCAACTTTTCTACAGACTTGTACGCATTTTTAGACATTCGATATAAAATTTTGCTCCATGCGTGTGGCTTTAACGGCTGATCGTATCACGATGAAATTTGAAATTTACGACACGATCTACAAAACTCTGTTGGTTTTGTCGATAAAAACGTTCCTATCAATTTTGGTTTTTGTCGTCAAATTTACGGTTTCTTAACCTTTTCTTCGATAAATGAAATCACAGAAGCGTTTGGGGTATATAAAATGATTGACGTTGAACAGAGAAATGAAGAAAAGTCACAAGTTTAATTCATTTCTTAACAAATCGCGATAATGACTATTTTGTATCTCGTAAAACAACCATTGAAGATGTACATAACATCAGTTTAAAAAATATTCCTCACGAAAATCAATTAGAAAAACGATTTTTTTTTATGTTGAACGATTTAGGGTGACGAAAAAATTTTTAATACAAATATTGGTTTGATTTTGTTGGTATTAACGTCCCTTTCAACTACTATGGCCATATCAGGACGGCGTTATAAGGGCCGCAAATTTTGCCTCGTAAGGGTTTTTTAATGTGCAGCTGGCAAACGACTACACGGGACCGATGGCTTTACTTCCTTTCCGAAGGAAGTACGTGGTCTCAGGATTTCCCCCTAAAAAATCCTCGTCGTCCTCGGCCGGAATCGAACCCCGCAACCTCGGGCATCAGTGGCGATCACGTAACCACTTTGCCACCGAGGCCGAGCTCTACGGTTGGTCGCAAGAGAAACTAACAGACTTATTCATTATAGTGATTAAGTTTGTGTAGGAGGCGCTGCAATCGCACGGACTTGAAAATGGTTACAATACGACATTTCGGTGATCCATTGATCGGATTTTGGAATTTGATGATGAGCAAGTTTGTAATTGGATTGCTTGAGTAATTTCAAAGTTTTAGGCGTCAGTTCAAGACAAAGAGAACTGTGTTTTATGGTAACATGAAAACAAGTCACCGATAAACCTACTCCGTAATTTTAGGAGGGAATATGGGCGATCACCACGGTACATTAATTCTAAGCCCAGTCTTCCCTCAAAGCTTAGACCAGTTGATGGCGTATTTTTGGCTGCACGTCTCATGCTCGCATTCGACGTTCTAATTCATCCCAGAAATGCTTAATTGTATGAGTTAAGGGCTTTGAACTGTGCCAAGTCAGTATTTGTGCAATCAAATCAGGAGGTAGCAGCCCGGATTTCGTAGCAAGACGGATTACCCTTTCAGAAGATAGAACAATGATGAGAAATAAACCATACAATTACTCTACCACCGTGAAATTATCATTGTAGAGATAACACACTCCAGTAGGTGACGTTCTCTAACCTTAAACCACACGCAGGACCAACCATAGAAGGGAAAGTAATGAGCAGGAGTGTTCGCTCGACATTACTCATTCCAGCGTTGCAGTGGCCAGCAAAGCCTTTCCTTATACCAAGAAAGATGTTTTGTATTGTCATTGGTGATTTTCGGCTTATGGGCAGCAATCCAACCTTTATAACCTAAAGCATGGATTTCCTCGAAAACCCTTATGGTACTGACAGTGGACTCAGCCACTTGCTGGTATTCCTTCTGTAGTTACGCTGCCCAGGCTTTCAAAAGCCAAGCTGATGAAAACTCATCGTTTTTACAGGTCAGGCTGTGTGCAACCATCGCGTGGTATCGTATTTCCGCTCCTATATTATTAAACTTTTGAATTGGGTAGGGTCAACTTATATCTAATCCTTCGTAAGGTCAGGTCACTTCTTTAAGTGACCGAGATGCTTCGATATGCTTTGACGAGTTGTTCAATTGTTACGACAAATAAGAGCTTTGCTTTATAAAATACCAGCTGAAGTACCCGGCGTCGCTCGTAGAAAAATATAGTTTTTTCATATTTATGTATACAGGGTGTTCTTGAATAACGTGTACAAATTTGGGAGGGGGTGATAGAGGGATTAAATCTACGCAACATTTTCCTCTTTCATTTTTTTCTCTGGGGCATTGATTTTGAGATAAAAATTGTTGGACGTCGCGTAGACCTAATATGCCACTCAATTCCTGCCTTTGGAACACGTCAAAATCATGGTCAAACATGTACAATAAAGAGAACAAAAACACATTGCATACAGTACAATAATGTGACTGTTTTTTTATGAAACATGCAAATGTTTTACAATAAATGTTCTAATTGACTCCCTCTGGCATGAACGCATGCTTTACAACGTCACCGCATGGACTGACGTACACGTTTAAATGTTCCTGGTTCTTCGCGAATCTGGTCCGCAGCTACGGCGATTCTGGTTACCAGCTCTTCATCGGATCCCACAGGTGTCTCGTATACCAATGTCTTTAAGTCTTCTCACAGAATATAAACAACTGTTCCCTGCAGGTAGATTTTCAACATTTTTTATCTCAAAAACAGTGCCCCAGAGAAAAAAATGAAAGAGGGAAATGTGGCTTAGATTTCATCTCTCACGCCCCCCAAATTTGTACACGTTATTCGAGAATATCCTGTATACAGAGTCCGCCAAAAAATGTATACACACTTCAGTAAAAGAAAAAAACTAATTAAAAGTTGTAACACTAAATTCATACAGGCTTCTACAATTACGACAGCTGTTCAAAGTGATTATCATTAGCGTTGAGACATTTTTGAATACGGCGAACAGTTGCTCCTATCCATTTCCTAGTAAACTCTTATTAGTATTCTCGTATGTCTAGGTGGCAATTGTGGCAATGTCTGTTATCGGGATCTTCTTCATTCAATACATGTAATAATACTGGGGGTGTAAGCTTTTGATTTTGCTGTTACGGAAAAAATTCTAGATGATATCTGGTAAAGTGCGTGCAGATTTATTTTGGCGGACTCTGTAGAAAATAACAGATACATTGCATTCACGTGCGAAAGACTTGCATCATTGTTGATGCTGTTTCACGGAACAATCGAAAAAGTCTTCATTAAAGCAAGCAACGAGGCCAACAAGAGACAGGCCAGGCAACACCTCCTAAAGAGAAAACCTGCGGATAGAAGGTGTATAGATTGTTACATCAACATCAATCGGCCAAATTTATGGGTTATTATTAGTAGAAATAAGATTAACAATAGCCGCTTGATGATGATACACCTTTTGTTCGCAGGCCTTCTCTATAGGAGGTGTTGGGCCAGGGCACTAAAAAGTCACATGATCATCGGGGTCCGGGCAACAATTCATCCTTCATTGTCTCCATCTTGGATTTTAACAATCACTATTTTTTCGTTTGTTGGAAACAATGAAGGATGGATTGTTGCCCGGACCCCGATGATCAGGTGACTTTTGAGTACCCTGGCCTGTCTCTCGTTGGCCTCTCCTGAAAGCGAAAAAGTCACCTGACCAACTGGGTGCTAGCAACAATCCAACCTTCATTGTTTCCAACAAAAGAAAAAACACTATTTGTTAACATCCAAGATGGAGACAATGAAGGTTGGATTGTTGCTAGCACCCAGTTGGTCAGGCGATTTTTTCTCTTCCAGGCCTTGTTATCTCGTAGGCCTCGACAAAGCAAATAATGACGTCACGAATTTTAACGCTGGCAAAAATCCGATTTAGATAAAAAATAAAAGATACACTGTGTCTTCTGCGAAAGACTTGCAGTCATTGTTGATGCTGCTTCACGGTACAATCGCAAAAATCTTCATTACGGTCTTGCTTGGCAAACAATTGTCAATTGTTTCAAATCCTAGACCAATCAGAAAGCCGAATTCCAGCCACACACATCTCAGTTTTATATATTAGATATGGGATTTTTATTAGTGCTTCATGACTTTTGTGAAACCAGCAAACTTTTAAGTGTATCAATTCAAATGATCATTCAGTATAGCCTACAGGGTGTAACAAAAAAATCTGGACATTGGAATATCTGAAGAAATACAAATCGGATCGAAAAAACAAAAATCAAGTGTTTCTATTCTTCAAAAAGCTAACAAATGCCAAACTCGACCCCCCCCCACCCCGTGAGGGTAAGGAAGGGGTAAGTTTGAAATCTTAAATTGAAACCCAAATTTTAATGGTATTTTCAGATTGTAAGCAGATTTAATTGGTATTTTCTGGGCAATATTTGAGATATGTTTAATTTTTGGTGGGTCTTAGAGACTTTCCTATTCTAATTTTTGATGCTCTCTAAGAATCCGAAGTCAGAATTTAAAAAATCCAAAAGTTTTTGGCACACAATGCACCCGACCTTCCATGAATATGAAGAGATCAATTCCATACCAGCAGAAAAAGCTCGATACCATGACACCACCACCAACTTGATTTGCTTTGATAAGGCATATTGGATCCATTCAGGGCCGTTTTAAGAACAACAGAGGCGTCTGGTTTGTTGGTCTTTAGTTCATAGAGGCCGTTATTATTAATAACTAGGCCCTTATTAAAAAAATCGGAGGCCCCTGGCAAGTGCCCATTTTGTCCATGCGTTAAAACGGCTCTGGGTCCATTTTCCTCAAAAGGCTCCCGCCAAAACCCTATACCTACAATCGATACAATATAACAAGTATTCGTCAAACTACATAATCTTTCTTCCAGTCTTCACGTGTCCAGTCAAGACGTATTGTAGACGGCTGGACTTTGACTTCACACTACCGTTTGTGTCAGGCGCGCAAGAGCTGCCCCTGAAACGCAACTTACAGGATGGCAGCAGCAGTTATCACCTTCTTTTACTGCGGAAGAGAGAATGAAAGGAATGCTCCCGTTGATTGGTTACTTGTACCACGCGATGCTCAAATCTAATCATAAATTGCACTACGTGATGATGCGAGTGAACCCGAACCAGTTTACGCACCGCAACTTATTCAATAGTGTCAAGTTAAAGTGAGAAAGTCTATAGAGGGTTACAATTTTCAGAGACTGTTTTCAGTCATTGGAGTTTTATGTAAGTTCTTTAAAGTTCTTAATTTTTGCAAAGCAGTTAAGGGACAACTGCCTCGCTAGATATCATGCAAATGTTCGAGTCATTCTGCCGAATATTGACTCCTATATTAATGTGAACTAAAATTATAGATGCGCTGTGCTGCCGAGGTTGATTTTATAATGCATGGCTGTGTTGCATTAACAATATGATATGCTGATTGCAGAATATATTTGGCGTTTAAAAAAGAGGGACTTTACATAGGACCCCGCAACCCCGCCATGTGTTCCCATATCATTTGATCGAACCTTTTGGTTTTCTTGTGGCACACAATTGCCTTTTACATGAACGTATAATTTACGATTTTTTAACATTAAATAAATTTTAATTTAACATTAATAAAATTAGCAAACCTTAAATTTTTAAATGTTGCATATACTGGGCCCTTATTTTTATGTTCTTATTGTTATTAATTATTGATGTAATGAGTTTTCTAGTATATGAAAAAGTTCCA
The DNA here is from genome assembly GCA_023313115.1 of Rhysida immarginata. Classification (NCBI taxonomy): domain Eukaryota; kingdom Metazoa; phylum Arthropoda; class Chilopoda; order Scolopendromorpha; family Scolopendridae; genus Rhysida; species Rhysida immarginata. Next base: position 2,557,542 of record JAHWFO010026271.1, read on the forward strand.
TAGCATTACCGCATTCATAAATATGAAATTATTTTAAATGGGTAGGGATTGATGGAAATTGCATGAATCTTTTAGTTTCGTATTTGAGTGTAATATAATTTTGCTCACGTGTAGTATCGAGATAACGCTTAACTGCATCAGAGTGTGAGTAAAATAGGAGTCGACACATTTATCGCTCGTTGCTAGTCTGAAGTGCCAATGCGCTCGGTAGTGGTGATTCAATCATCGCACGGAGGGAGCCGAGTGAGCACTACCCTAATGACTAAGGGAACGTTCAGTCTATTTTTGTTTTGCATTAGATTCCCATTTTTTATACACCATCTAATCGACACTGAGTGGGGATTCATGAATAAATGATGGCGACAGGATGGAAACAAACATCCTTCCCTCGACGGAATTCAAAAACCTCGGATCTGGCTGTTTACATGTCAATTTTTTCTAAGTTGTAGCTCAATTGTTCTTTACTTTCCTTCTAGGAGGGGTTATAAATTTAATATTTTTTTTCGACATTCAAAGTGTGTTAAGAAATTTACTTCAAATTTCTATCAGATTATGAAGGAGAATTTCTTTCGGTTCAATCGGACAGATTGATACTTTCTGACAGATATGTAAAATATATGCGTAAGTTTACTGAAAAAGTTTCTGCTTTCTATCGATATGATTTTTATCGAAGCCATTTACGTCGAAAATTATAATCAACTTAAGATGTTCTTATAGTTATTGATTAGTGCTCTAATAAACGGGAGTTTGTCTTTCATTATGTAAAAATGTAGCTATCACTATATTTTTATTTCTACGAAAAAACTGACCCTTAAAAACACATCACCAATATATCCTGAGAAAATAAAATTTAAAAAATATTCTAAATATTAATTTTCATGTAACTTCAGACATAGATTAAAATTAGCGACACGAATTGATTATACGGAGGGTTGATTCAGATAAAATGAGACGGCTTTAAACGCCGCGTATGACCTTGACGGAATGTGATTTGCATGACTCGTCCACTATTCATGGGGATTAGCTTTGTATACACTTGTTGCTGTTATTTGGGACATTTCGTGCTGAAACATGGCTTCCAAAATCACAGCTTTTTGGGAAGGGTATATGTTTGGCCTTTCCGACGCTAACTTCAGTCTTTCGTGCATTGTGGAATTATGCAAACGAAATGGTATTGTGATATCCAAAGCTACTGTGGGTCGAATGACCAAAAAGAACAAATTGCGACCATCTAATGAATGTGGACGAGCAGAGAAACAGACCAGAAACAAGCCCCAGCCAACACGCCCAGCTCAGGTGGTGCGAGAAATCCGGTCTGAAGTGCTGAAAGAAAATCCCCCCCACACAGAGAAGTCTAGCCCAAAGGAAAGGTATTTCACAGGCAACAGTCACCAGAATAATTCATGACAATTTTGGGCTGGAGCGATGTCATAAAGCGCCACATGGACAAGGCATGAAGCCACACTGCCAAGTCATCTGTGGCTTACTACAGGAAGATGGAACAGGAGACGGGCATACGAGTTATTCCCTTCTCTCATGTGCCTGTAAAGTCTCCTGACGCATTACCGATGGATTTCTGTGGTTTTGATCTCCTGAAACGACGGCTCGGAAGTCGCTGACCAAGAACCGTTGATGGGCTATGGAAAGTGTGTTAGCAGGTGTGGAACGAACTTCCCATGGAGTCCCTCAAACTCAGCCTACTTCAGTGGAAATTACGGTGCCGGGCGATAGTCCAACAACGTGGTTCTCACATCGAACACAACTGATGGTGGCGCCATGGTATTACACCATCGTAACAGAACTGCAAAGTCGTCTCATTTTATCTGAATCAACCCTCCGTACAGGGTAATTGAAAAATCCGCACCCGACTTCATAGTGCTATAACTATGCAACCGTGAACGGCAGCTCAAGATACCGGAAAGAGGGTATCGTCAAGTTTGTTAAAGTTACCGGAAGAAGTCTTACCGGTCTAAATTGTTTTTGATATGGCGACCCAGCAATAAACAGCGTCTTGCGTCCTCCGGTTCAACAAGAAAAAGTCCCTACTGCTAAGAACATTAGAAAATTACATGAAAAACGTTCCAAGAAACGGCTTATTTGTGTAAGCGGAAAAGCATAAATCGGCCAGTTTACTTGTCGAGAGCACGGGCTGCCCCAGAAGATGTTTAGATATTGAATACTTGTACATCATCATTTCGAAACTTGATGATATGAGAAGTGTTTTACATTTCACAGCACCACTGTATGTTTATTTTAACAACAAATACAGCTTTTTGAAATAGGGTATGACTTTTGAATCATACAATATAGTTAATGCTCGCAATTCTCAAAGATTTTCTCCGAGCCAGTTTTTTACATGGGCTTTTGTATTTCGCATATAGAGTTGTCCGTAACAAGAGGTCAGAATATTCCAATTGACTGATAAAATTAATATACGTGGTGCTACCCATAATTTCCCGAAATGTACCTATATAAAATACGGGGCTTACCCGATCTTTTAATTTCCACGTCACCTTCAAAGTAGTCTCCATGGGCATCTATATATGCATCGCTTCCAGTGATGCTTTCACTTATGGAAGCACTCTTGGAAGTTTCCAGGTTGGAGCATGTTTTACACCTGCTGAGATTCCGCTTGGATCACTTCAATTGAGTCAAATCGCCGCCCTTTTAACCGCAATTTTAATTTTCACATGTGGTTATAAAATAATGTGAGGTATCCAGAGCCCTCTAGTGAGTAAAGTAATGGATGAAACATAACCAAATTTGATGGGCGTGCATAGTGGATCATGGGATTTCGATTTCTAAAAAAATAAAAATTAGTACCAAAAGTCACCAATAAAATTTTGGCATCGCAGGGCGCCAGGGAACAGCGTTTTGTTGTTTTTGCTGAAAAAAGTCCCTCAAGAACGATGTGTGCGCCGGAGCATTGTCGTGATGGGGCAGCCAGTCTTTCTTCTTCAACATCTCTGGCATTTCGCGCCTCTTGTTTTCCCTTACTCGTCTCAAAACGAACCGTAGGACAGTCCAAGGCGATCAGAAACATCGTGGATGCCTGAACTTCGGTCTTCTTGGATCACGTCACGCAATTTCATGATCATTTCCAGAGTTGTGCTTGTTGACGGTCGACCAGAATGCTTGTCATCTTCCACAGACTCCCGACTTTCTTTGAAACGCTTAAACCACTCAAATGTTTAGGTTGGGCCTAAAGCTTGTTCACTAAAAGCCTCCTTCAACAGTCTGTGGGATTCGGCCGCAGTTTTCTTCAGCTTTAATATCAAGAATCGCAACACGACCAACACAAAGAGTGACAAAAACAGCTCAAACTCAAAATCATGTGGACATAGGATGACTTCGCTTGGCACAGTTACAGCTGAGACGTACCTCTAACATCATCTATCGGCAAAACTTCGTACCTCTTACGATTAGGTTAGAATAAAACAATTTTGGGGAATTTTGGGTAGCACCTCGTATAAATAGTAATATACGAGTGTGTTCCAAAAGTTCATAAGAAGTGCGCGATTCTGTGGAGGCTATTCAGGGATTGTCGCTCGCGAAAATAACTTTTAGCTTGTTTGGTTTATGTGAGTAAAGCCAATACGCAATTGTTTTAATGCCTCCCATAAAAATTTAAAAGTAGAGTGTTATATAAATGGAGGAAGAGAAGGGTAGGTTAATAACCAGACGATTGGCTACTGGAGTTTGGGGAAAACTGATGAGCAGGCTCTAGACCATACTCCAAACATTCCAATTCTCGCACCTTGCAATTTCTGGGCTTTTCCAACATTTAAGAAAGAGTTAAAAGAAAGTAAAAGCTGTCACGCTCACCACTTTGTACCGAGTCTAGAGAATGATCTGCAACATATTAGAAGCCAGTGTATCTTTGGAAACGGAGTATAGAGTGTGAAGGTCGCTATTTTGAAAGGGAAAACCCACCAAATGACTCGGACTCTGAATCAATCTAAGAACTTTCAGAACAGCTCTCTTATATACACAATCTAGCCAAAAGTAACCGGACACTTTCGAGTTTAGACGTTTTGTCGAATGTCTAGAAAAATACTTGACAAATTATCTTGAAAGTTCAGGTGTGAAGAGCGTGTTACACCTTATATATTTCAGAGAAAGTTTTGTTTCGAAGGCAAGTAGGGGACCAGAACAAAGTGAACCAAAAAAATAATGTTTGGGGTCACCTTGTATAAAATAATGCTTTAAATGCGTTGAAGCTGTAACATATGATTAAGAGGCTTCTTTTACTTATCTGTGTTTATTTGCATGAGAATAGCGCGTACATTAATGGAGATATAAAGGTTTCTTTAAAAAAATCGAAATGCTTTCGTAAATTTTTTGTTTATAACATGCAAGGTTTTCAACCCAATGCAATGCCATTTTCAGGAAACTTGACAAACTACAATAGAGACAAAACCCTGCAATCAGAATATAAAAATATTAAATAATTGATGAAATATTAGCATTTTTACTAAATAATGTTTAACTGCGCATGGGCAAGCGTTACCAAACTGTCTTTTGCATAATTTATTAGCCAAATGCAGTATAGAGCTACTCTTATAAAAAGCCCAAGCAAATATAGTGAAAATTTAGAAAGATATCGTCGATAAAATGAGTTGAATTTCAGTTGCTCTCAAAAATAAACAAAACGATAAAGGGGTTTTCTCCTAATTTTTATTTTTGGATCGGACACCTGTATCAACTTCTTTTCTTTACAAAGTCAATATGCCTATATTATATCTAAGGTCTTTAAAAAATATTTTTTACGCTGATCTCGCAGTTTGTAAGTGAAAATAATTTTATCAGCCTTAGACAGCATGGATTTACCCCTGGAAGAAGTGTCGGCACAGCTTGCCTCGACCATCTCAAATTCGTCACTACTGAAATGGATAGTAATAAGTTCGTGGCGGCCCTCTTCATTGATTTTACGAAAGCCTTCGACTCCATTTCCACACAGCTTTTAAGTATTAAATTAGCGTCTTATTATAATATCCGTGGAATACTTTTGGCCTGGATTACGGATTTCTTGAAGGACCGCAAATAGTTTCTAACTTACAAGGGATTATGTTCTGGCACAGGTGTCCGAAACCTGGGAGTGCTTCAGGGTTCGATTTTATCGCCTTTGTTCTTCAACCTCTTCATTAATGATCTTTCTATATACTGTGCCACTTCAAAAACGATTATGTAAGCAGATGATGTTACTGTCTTGTTTGCTGATACAGATCCACATAGTTTAATATCAACTATAAACGAGCCTCTACTAAGGATACGTCGTTTGTGTCGCATGAGTCAAATGCAGCTTAATGCTAATAAAAATAAGGTTACTCTTTTCCACCAGCGCAACAAGCGCGGGGTACCCGATTCTCCGTCGATTTTTTTTGGCGACCGCCCGATTTCTGTGGTAAAGTCGTTTAGATACCTAGACTTGGTCCTAAATTATGATCTTTCTTGGGACCGGCACATTAATGGCCTGTTGAACAAGTTGAATTATAAGCAGGGGCTGATTTCAACACTGTATTATTTACCTTGGAATATGCTAAAATTGTTGTACAACGCTTGGATTCACTCCAACCTCTTCTTTGGAATCATTTTTGGGGGTCCACTTCATCATATAATTTGGCTAGACTGTTCAAATTACAGAAATTGTTCCTGAGGACGCTGTTGGGTGTTCCCAAACGGTCCACTGTTTCGCACTTTTTTAAAATACTGGGTAATCCGACTATTTACCAGATTCAAGCTATATAAACCATTTCCTTTATAACAAAGCGGTTAATTCATTGCTTCGATTGTCAACCCCTATCACAATACAATTTAGTCAGAACATCCATAACTACCCTACCAGACAGATCAATGCCATTCACCTCGCTTTTTCCAGGCCCAATTATCGCAATGATGCCTGTCTGGTAACGGGATAAGGTTATGGGCCTCTCTTCCCGAGACTATTCGATCCCTGTCGCCCTATAATGTATTTAGAAGGGTTCTCAGAAGGCACATCTAGACTCCATGAACAGTTCTTTTTTGCATTCTTTTTCAATGATTGTTATTGCCGTTTGGCCTATTAGTTATTTTATTTTGTCATTTATTTGCACCCTGCAGTTGTTGAATATTTCTCAATAACCTTTCAACTATACATTATTTGTATCATTTATTGGTTGTTTTTGTTAACTTCATTACAGTTTGCTATTGTTATATGCCACGTGGTCTTTGTTGCGATTTAACTAATTTAGTTGTTTGTTAATGTTTAAGAAAAAAGAAATAAAAACACTCTTTGACCACAACAAGAATAAATTTGGAAAAATACGACCTGCAAGCGCTTTTCGAGGGCGAAGCTCTCATCATTCAGCAGATTCAGGGAGTAAAATTGGAAAATCCGATGATACCGATTGAAGTAAAAGGGGGACGAGTGTTTATAGCGAAATCAAATCAATCATAGGATAATTTTTTTCTTAATACTATTATCTACATTTTTCTCTTTGTTATTTTTTCTGGTATTTTGCCTTTTTTATTTCACCCTGTTATAATATTGTGTCATTTCCCTGAAAGAAGTTATTTAATCATGTTAACGTTTAAGAATCAACATAATATTTACTACCAACCAATTTCTACTTGTAGTACTATCCATACTGGTCCTAGCTGGGCGTAGTTGTATCTTAATTTTATTAAATAAATAAATAAATTATTTAATTAATAAATATGAAGTCAATAGGTCTTTCTCGACATTTGTTCGGGAATTTTTATAAGAGTAGCTCTATACATTTGGCTATTAAATTATGCAAAAGACATTCTGGTAACGCTTGCGCATGCGCAGTTAAATATTATTTAGTAAAAAGGCCCATATTTCATCAACTGTTTAAAATTTTTATATTGTGATTGCAGGTGTTGTCTCTACTTTAGTTTTTCAGGTTTCCTGAAAGTGGCATTGAAAACCCTGCATGTTATAAAAATAAACTTACGAAAACATTTCGGTTTTTTAAAGAATCTTTATATCTCCATGATTATACACTGCTTTGCAATGAAATTGCCCCACCCACAAGGAGTTATCCGATTGAGCCAAAAGTAGTTATACATAGCACCCCAGACCATGATCCCGGGTGTTGGTCCACGATGGCGATACCGGATGCATTGTTCATTGGCACGTTCCAATGGTCTGCGCCACACCCGTCCGCGTCTGTCGTCGGGGTCCAAACAAAAGCGGAATTCGTCGCTGAAGACCACCGGGCGCCATTTCATTCGCCAGCCCACTCGTTCACGACACCATTGCAGTCGTATCGCGCGGTGCTCAGGTGTCAAAGGAAGACACAAAAATGGACGCCTGGCAGACATTGTCGCGGCGTGTATCCGGCGTGCTGTTGTCGCTATTGACACTGGAGCAGTACCGGAAATAGTGATGTTGTCGCGCAGTTGTCGCAGGGTGATGGTTCTGTCCGCTAGCGCTGTTCGCAGTATCCGCCTATCGGTACGAGCTGACGTGCTTCTCCGGGCCCCAGAGCCTGGTCTTCTGACATGTGTGCCTTCCTCTCGTCATTGCCTCCAACAACATCGGCCTACCGTCCGTGCGTCCCACGACACATGGATAGCATCTCGGAGAGGCCAATGATCCAACCTCGTTTAAAGTCCGTTAATTGCGTGAACGGTTGTCATTGTCGTCGTCACGGCATTGAGACCGTTGTGCAGATTACAGTACTGTACGTTCACGAGGCAGTTGCTTCCTCCCTACTGCATGGAACGTCTCGCACAGGTGTTAACTGATGAGCCTATACAGACACCCGGACACCCTGTATAAACACAACTAGTCATGTCCCGTGAGCATGCATCTAATCGTTTACTAGTCGGAGGTAGACGACCCCCCCTCTCCCACTAAATATGGATAAGGTCGGATAACTCCGTGTTGGTGAGGCAATTTCATTGCAAAGCAGTGTAAGTACGTAATAAAAGTGCACCAAATATCAGCTCCATCAAGTTAAGCTAATACCAGTACTCCAAAGTTACTCCGTTTACATCTTCTTTCTACCAATAATCAAGCATTTAAATAAACAAAAAAAATTTATCTTCACCTGAAAAAGAAAGAGAAAAAAAAAACTGTCAGATAGATACATACGATTTTTTGTATTAAGATCTTCATCTCCAAATGTTTTTCTTCGTTAGTACACTTCAGCATGTGCACCTTTCGTAGCTCTGAAAAATCTTCTGTATTCGCCAGCATGTCTTCTGTTACCGTCAATATCGCATCCGTTAGTCTTTCCAGGGACCTGTGTAGCAAACACTTTATCCTTCACATATCCCCGCAAGAAAAAGTCTAACGGTGTTATGTCGGGAGAAGGCAGGAGTCATGGTGTAGGACCATTTCTTCTCAACCATCGGTTGGGAAACGTTGTATCGAGGAATTCGCAAACTGTCTGTTGATAAATTACCCATGGTTGGTACTCAGAAAGCATTGAGCTTTCTCTCTCATAGACGCCATTTTCAATATGACCGATAGTAGCGCCACCTATATCGTTTCGGCTCCTACCATATCAGCAGTTTAAGAATTTTCAGATGGAGATCATATTACAAAAAATCGTATGTATTTATCTGACGTAGATTTTTATTTATTTATTTTTTTTTAAATTTTCTTTATTAGATAAAGACTTTATGTTCACCCTGTATATATAAATTTACCCTCCCCCCCGCCGCTTTCGTCACTCCCATGGCTTTATTCAAGGATTAATTTTCTTTGTTTTGTTCATAACCAAATTTTCATTAACTTTAAGAAGCAAGCAAGAGCGTCTAAACACGTCGCACTCAAATAGAGTTCATATACCATTAACTAAAAGCATACATTATGAGAATGTCGTTGGACAGCCAGTCTTATTGATTCTTTAAAGAATGACTTATGAATGTTCTGTGTGGATTTATTACACGCAACACGTAGATGTTTAAATTATTGATTCTATACGTTCGTTCTTTGATAATTTAAAACTTTTAACCATGATGAGAAAATTCACGCATGTATATGCATAAATCAACGCGATCTTATGCATAGCTTACTGCCGGTTCCTCCTCAAACGAAAGAAACAGTTTGAACATTTAAATAATATATACCTGTTTGAAAATTCCCTTTAATAGGCGTTAATATTGTAGTACCACTAAAGTGTTATTACGAATTAAACGTCGCTTCATAAACACTCTCTGATTTTAACCATTTAAACCAAAGTCATAGAAAATGAAGTTTCTGTAAGCAAATTTAATGGCAAACAATATTATGAGAAATAATGAAATCATATACATAATTATAAAGTTATATATACATAACTTCTGTTGTTGTTAATTTAATGATTGTATTTACAAGAATAAAGAAAATTATAAATTTTATTTCCCATTTAAAACTTATTGTCCATGTTAAAATAACGAATATTATAGGTCGATTTAGGACTAGCCTGAAGTTTTCCCTCTCTACTAAAATTTCAGAATTGCTATTTCATCTATTTAACTTCCCGTCAAGTTAGTGTGGGATTTCATTTTAGGATTAAGAAGGACAAGAGCTGAGTAAATGTCGCATCAACTCTCCCTTGAGACCGATAGACTAGAAACGAGGTATTTTGGCCGTGTTTGGTTAGCGTAGCACAGGGCTATCAAGATTGGCATCGAAACACAAAGTCAGGAACGAAAATCCCTAAATTCCTCTTACAATATTTTCTTTTAAGAATTTACATATATAGACTTATTTTAAAGATTATAACAGTCTAAATATTAGATAAAGAATTAGTTGCTTAGTCTCTGAGGTTGAAGCAGCAAAGAGCGTATGCTTCTGCTCCGATGCCAATTTTATTTGGAGGGAGGGGGGAACAGTACTCTATAAGGCTTACACAGAGTGGGTTAAAGATTATTATCACTCCGAAAGCTTAAAAATCTTTTCCTTCAAAGATCTTAAATTTCCTCCAACAAGCTTATTAAAGAAAGTTTATAATGCAGCCTGTCTAAGCTTTAGGAATTCCAAACTTTCTAAAACGATTACATACAGTATACCTGAATATGTTAAGTAAGAAAGTTTCAAGAAACTAAATCATTGTATTAAAAAATAATAAACTCTTGAAACAAGTTGATCTTCAGCTAGATTTTATATTATACATTAGAGAGAAAACCTCACAAAGTGTTTTCCACACTTTATGAAGAGTTAACTTTACTCCGGGTGCAGCAGTGAAAGGATAGCAGATTGTGCAGAGTTGCCCAAACAACTTCACCTGGTGCTCTATTTCATAGATTCTCTGCCAGAGCACCAAATCCAAGATAGAGCAGCCCATTGGGAAAATACGATCCCAGCGAAAATATTCCATGTAAAAACTGTAGCCAAGTCTCGCGATTTGTAAAAAGTTGTGAGATCTCACAGAACCAAGTCTAGCGCTCTTGTTATTAAATCTAACATTCTCATATACAAATCACCGCAGTCATTGCATTCTTAGTTAAAAAACATTTTGTGACTTAAGAACATATTGTAAGTAATCGTCCTTTTCTTGAAGAATTAAAACAACGTGGATGTACGAATTTATATTTGCGTTTAGAAAAATGACTTGTACGGAATCGTCCAGGAAACTGTTCTTTTTCAACTTGAATTTAAATAATTCGGTTTCTAAATTTAAAATTAATAAAATTGCCATACTCCAGATTAACAAGCATTTCAAGTGAAATTCATATCTGGGAATTGCCATTGTTTTCACTCTTAACATTAACACACTCATTTTCTAAGGTTTTTTTAATCTTTCATGTTTTTGTATCCTAAACATTACATTTATTGCCAAATTTCAAATATGTAACTCAGATTATTGATAATCTGTCAGTTCATATATCTTATGAACTAGAAAAGTTTACCCTGGATAACTAAACGTTGATAAAGTTTCTTAGTTACTAAACCTCGTAAACATTACGACTTCTATATGAATACAAATAACGTGTTTATTTAAGTATAATATTAAGTGATGAATGGCCAATGTTTGCTTCAAGACATCGAAAGAAGAAAGGAAATTGCAACATCATCAAGTGTACATCTAAAGTAAGATTACGTGAGTAAAAAATTATTTAGACTAGAAGGCATCCTTAGAGAGATCCATCCATTGTGAGCCTTAAGAATGGATAGTCCCTTCGCTCTATATTGTAGCGATGGAGTTATTATTTAACCAATTTGGAGGTTTAATTTAGCTTTTTGAGGTTGTTCTGTTTACCTACAAGCGTAATTATCCCGGGGAACGCCGGGTCCTCTGCTAGTTTAAGTATAATTTTAAAAAATTAAATAATATTAATAAAAATACATCTTTTTACTATAACAAAAACAAGTGAAATAAATTTTCTTATTGCAGGAGTTTTAATAAAAAAATACTTTCTTTTTACATTTATCAAAATTGGACATAGTATGTAAATTTCATAGTTACAAACATTTTCCTTAATGTTTATTTTTACAAAAACTTTACTTTTTGAACTAAAATCTTAAACAAACAAAAAATTAACTAAGAAACAATAGTTATAAATACATACAATGAGTTTGAATTGCACTGAAAATTTACTCGTTGCAGTAAAGATATCTTTTATATCTATGCTCCTTGCCATATGAATTTTTGCATTATATGCAGACTGTCAATGATTGGAAGTTATATTTAGTACATTTTTAGATATGGTACGATTCGTTTATGTAAATTTTTCCTCCAACATTGTATCATTGAAAAATTTTTCAAAACATTCTAAGGGTTTCATCAGGCTTCTTCCTTCAGACCCAGGTCCTGGTATTGCATGAATGATACGGAGGGTTGATTCAGATAAAATGAGATGACTTTGCAGTTCTGTTGGCTAGTGTGTCGCAGAAGATGTGGTTTCAAAGAAGATGTGGTTGACAATATTGCCAAACGAGTTCAACGAAAATTGACGGTACAAAAAATCACTACGCTACAGAGAAGCAAGAAAACTGATGCAAGACTGGTACTTCCGTATAACAGGCAATTGAACAAAGGCGTGGAAAAGATCGCCAAAGACTTTGGTATGGAAATTACATACAGATCTCTGACACGTTGGTAAAACGACTGAAGAACCCCAAAGACAAAATTGCCCCAGAAGACAAACCAGGTGTGTACAAACTGCTTTGTGCCAAATGTGAGGCAGTCTATTATGGTCAGTCCCGGAGGCCAGTTTGTACTAGAATTAATGAACATCTTACATGCATTAGAAACGGGAAATATGGAGTATCGAGGTTTGCGGACCATATCCTGGACCAAGGACATGACTTTAAGCAAGAAACTTTCGACATTATACACAGCACTGGTGACCGCCGTCTGCTGAATTTTGTGGAATCTTTTGCGATTAACACGGAGGATCCTAGAAAACTATTGAACAGTGACGGGGGCCCAATAGATATAACCCACCTAAAAGACATCGGAAATCTGATACATCTACCAAAATTGACCAAGAGAAGACCGAACTTGACGAGCGACAACTAGATCAATGACGACAGAGTGACCCTGTAATTTTATTGTATTTTGTGTTGTAATTTGATCTAATTGGCTGTTGGTAAAAAATTTTTTGATTGTTCCTTTACTTCGCGCTGTAATAACTTATTCACTATTGGCTGTTTTTCCCTGACTTTGTACTATAAAAAGATGTTGTTTTTCCCTGCCGAAATGCGCATACGTCCGATTAAAATTTTTATGTGTATCATCATCATCACTATCGGTGCATCATCATCATTGTGTTTAATCTCTACATTATCATTATAATTATCATTTTCAGAGTCACTTTCTGAGCCAGAATCCAAAAGCCACCTTAGAAGCCTTGGTTCCTCATTCTCCATCTACAGCATAGCGAATTATTCCATTATACCACAAAATTAACAGAAAATAAATATAATTAAGAAGAAGAAAACAATAAAAAACTTACATTAACACTTAACTTCGTAAATTTTACGAGCCCCAATGTTATACTGCAAAAACTAAAAGGAGAGAATGCAACAAATGCCACACATGAATTCAAACAGTGTCGAGTGTGGAGATGGCACAAAAACATGAGGGGAAGAAAGTTTAACTTTATGAAATATCAAACATTCAAACTTGCGTCGTAATTTTTACGAGGTTTAGTTATCTAGGGTTAAAATCGTGAAATTCGAAAGTTAGTTCCATTTGCATAATCCTCTATATTAAAGAAGTTTCAGGTTTCTAGACAATTCCAGAGCAAATCCATGATTTCTGCATCTGAAGGAAACAATGTCACACACATCCATGCCAAATTGAATAGCATGTACCGGAATAATGTCCCACCGAATGAGGCCGTGCAGATACTTCCAAAGTGACGAGATGACCCCACTCCCTGTAATTGTCTAGAGAGAAACTCCATCAATGAGGAGCCGAAAATCGTGCAGTAAGTGCAGGCCCAGGTCCTCGAATATATAAGAGTATTTAAGTATCACAGTGGCAAAAGGTAACATCAGCAGTGGCCCTGTTTGTTACTGCTTACACGCAGAATTCCACGTGGTTGCCACATTTGTTCTTAAAAAGCGCATCTGCCAACCTTTAGGCCCCGAAACAACGACCCCGACAAGCATTGGAATCACACCATTTAGCCGCCATCGAAGAAAGCGTATGTTTCTTTCTCATGTATGTATTGGAATTCAGCTCTCATATGCTTTTGTTATGTCCAGTGTTTCTTTTTACGCCTGGAGAGAACAGACGATCAGAAGAACGTACTACCGGATGCCATCAAGCAGCGGAAAGCGCGGAAAGCTCTTCAAGGAAGTGGAGCCTCCTTCTCTTTGCGGTAATGTTAGGAGAAGGATAAAGGAGACACAGCGGCAGTGAGATGGGAAAAGAAAGGGAAAAAAAGAACTAAAAATAAAACCCAATCCTTTTTTCCTCTCGTTGTGTTTAAATTGACCAAAGATTTCTGTGCGCCTAAAATCCGACCTCTGCTGAAAATCTTGGGGACTTTAGCTCTTGCATGATAATATTCCTGCACACGCATCACAAGAGACTGCGACCTTTGCGAGGATTCTTGACCTCAGATTCCTAATTCAGCGGCTCTAGTCTTTCGAAAGTCACCCAACGACTTCTTCCTCTTCAATTTGCATGGACGAGTTTTTAAGAATACTAGGCGATCATCTTTGATGTGGAATAGTTCTTTCAGACCCCAATGAAGTTCTACAACAAGGGACTCCGGCAGTTGATTCCAGAGGCATATGGTAGATTTTATCATTTCTTTGAAGTGTATCTCTGTTGCCAGTCTTTCAGTATGATTTTAGTAAGTACTGTATTTTAACTGTTTAAAAAATATCCGACACTTCAGGGACCTAATTCTGAAGTTCATCAAGAACAACGATAGACGTGTGGTAAGCGCCGGAAGAATGAGATCGTTTTTGTTCAATAATTTCTTCATTTATTAATACAGTTTGCTTGTTTTGTATAAACCCATTTATATAATCGCTTAATCGCTTAACAACTTAGTCGGTAAACTGTACTTCCGCGATCTCGCAACCGTTCTATTTTACTTGTAATACAGGATCCTAAGATGGGCTTTACAATTTTTCAGTGCTTAGAAGTTTATTCTTTAGACGTGTATAATTAGTGGAGAGGTAACAACACATAAGAAGTTTTAACAGAAGTGGTTTTGTTCAGTCGATATGAATGCCATTGTTGATAGGGCATAAACCAGAAGAACACAGGCCTCCAAAATGTCAGCATATTTTGAACTATGTCAATGTATCAGCATCTGGTACACATTTGTCCTTATTTTTAGTACACTTAATCGTTGCTAGAGTTCAATATAAAACAGTAACGCGTGTGTTTTTCTGGCGCGCTAGTAAATCTAAATATATTTAATAATTTATTATTCTACATAATACGTAAATGAATTACATAAAGTAGTTATTTTTTCGGGAAAAAAATTCACAAAAGCCTGTGCCAATGACCACTTGTAGCTGATGCTCGCCGACATAATATTTTCGAGATTTTTCACCGCGTGAATTTCTTAATAAATAACCACAAAAAAGATAAATCATTTACATATTAAGAAGAAGAATAAAATCACTAATTTAAATAATTACATTCAAATGACAGCTTTTTTTTAATCCTTTGTCAGCGTTTTTAGCTACCGAAATCATCTTTTCTTTAAGAATAGGAATTAAAACTTGGCAGATCTGAAAACGGAATAGTCTGATAAAATGAAACGCAAATCAAAATTCATCGCTCTGGAAAATTGGAAAAAAAATGCTTTTAGTGTTTAAAGATATCTGTCGTTTTTGTGATTATCATTTTACAAGAAGAAATCAATAAATCTAATCTTTTCGTCAGACCATTTCTCGCACATTTAACTTTCTAGTAAAAATAGTTATCGACATTATCAGACGATAAAAGATACTGAATTCGCATTCCAATCCGGAAATGAAACTGCAACACGACGACATATCTCCGTCTAGGGTTTCTTTTGTTTAAAATATACTGAAAATCTCACTCATACCTCGTACTTCCAGGAATTATGGGGAACCCATATCGAAAGCTGAAGAGACGATTTCATTAGATAATCATGTGCTCTCTGTTACTCGTTTTAATCAGGCATATTTTCATCGGGATTATTCTGCACATTTGATTTCATCATGAACTATGATGGAAACGTTTATGGGAATGAATCCAATACAGGGTGTCTCAAAAATTGTACTAAATCTTTGTTTTTTCAGGTGTAACTAATGTAACAGAATGGCAGGAGATCAACTTAACTTTGAAGAGAGAAAGTTTGTCCTTAAATGTTATTGGAAGACCGAAAACGCCACGGAAGTACAAAGAACGTTCAGAAGGGAGTTCAATAATCCGCCACCAACGCACCGGACCATTGCTCGCATCAGAGATAAATTTGAAGTAGAGGGAACCGTTCACACCGTCAACAAGAAACGTTCTGGACGACCACGCACATCCACCAGCCCTGGAAAAGAAGAGGAGGTGCAGGAAACCCAAATGAACTATTTCGTGACGTCTTCGAATCCATTGGTGCACGTTATCAGCTTTGTCTGGACAATGACGGTCATCAATTTGAACATTTGCGTACATGATTCTTTAATTACATTTGTCTTCTGTAAAATACGTTTACCTCACCCTAAAGTAATATATACGTAATATAAACGTATTTCTGAAAATCCTTATTTTTGAGGTATTAATGAAAATTTACGTAATAGCGTGAAGAAACCCAATTTGGTGATTTACTTAAGTTAGTGATAATAACAATTTACTTCTTACAGAACCAAATTATATGACGTGCCAATATTTCCCGAGTTTGATGACAGACGGCGCAGTATTCCTTATGTCGTCCACAACGCTTGGATGGATGGATGGATGGATGGATGGATGGATGGATGGATGGATTTTCAGCCTGCATCTCCCCTTTTATCCAGGAGACTAGCTGTTTGGGATGAAAGGATGATGGTGAAAGAGACAAACACAAACATCCATGACCTCGGCGGGATTCGAACCCGCGACGCGCTGGTTACGAGAGCGGCAAGACCTGCGCCTCCACGCTCTCGGCCACCGAGCTGGCCCGTCCACAACGCTTTTAAACCGCCATTACCTGTAAGCATAACGATTAGAACTATCAGTGGTGGACTCTGTAGTTCCTTAGTTTTTCCGCATGAGGGAACCAACTCCGCTATGTTGAGCTTCGTTTGTTTTCACGATAAGGGGAACAGCATGGGTCACGGCGTGGTTGCATCATTTCATTCCGATATTATTATTAGTTTGTATGTTTTCTTACCAGGACTTTAAACTAATATTATTTTATATTACAAGGCTGATCTGTTTAAATATTAATGAAATAGAATATTTTTTTCTGTTGACAGAAATCATTTCTGAGTTGTCTTTCTCGGTGGCAGAGAGCGCTAAGGTGCAGTTCTTGTCGTTCTCTAAGCTAGCGAATCGCGGATCGAATTCCGCTGAGAGGATGGAAAACTAAAGGTTAGGCCGCCCGGGTGGTCCTTCAAGTAATATGAACCTCTCTATTGTTCCGATAGCGGAAAATAATTATTTTCAATGCACTAGGCCAAAAATACCGCCCGTTAAAAGGTAACCCCCCCCCCTCCCCCGTCTCTCGCTACACCACTGACGGTTTTTTAACATCCTTGACATCGAAAAGGTAAAAAAGGAATAGATGAGATGAGATGAGGTGCAGTTGAATTGATTGTAATAGATTCCTGAGCATCATGACTTGTCATATTTTTTAGCTTTTTAATTGATATGGTATTTCTTTCTTTTCTTTCTTTAGGTGGTATAAGTTTCAAAATGAAAACGAAATCCATTTTCGGTTATAAAAAAAAATTCTCCATAAATAATGAAAGTACATGTACCATGCTTTTATTAGAATAATGCTCTACAAAATGCATGTGACAAACACGGCATTTTTTGTAGGCTGTCTGCCCTAATATGGACTTTTTTTAAATAATATTTTCTCTTTCGGATGGCAGAATAAATGACATTTTATGTGATCCTGACTGGCATTGTCATACTTGCATTCTGTCACATAACATTCTCTGAAATTTTAGATATTTTTTAAAAATTATTTAATTATTTTTTTATAATAAAAACCGGCTTTGATATAAATTTTGGTGTATTTTCTTTTTGTGTGTCTATAATCTTGATTGTAATATTTGTCTTATAATTTTGAGCACACTCTAAATTTAGAAAAATGTATTTCTTGTCTTGCATACTTCATGTTCAAAGCATGAAGTCGACTTCCTAACTGCAGCGCCAACGTTTCAAATTCTTGTCACATTCCCCGTAAAAATTCGACACACATATTATACTCTACTTCTACTTTGATTCTACTTTGCCAACAATGTCTAACAATTGAAATAGAAAGTTTAATTGGACACGCCCACTCCAACTTTCGTTGGATAGAGTATAGAAGCAAATATTTCTACAATAATTCCAAATCACTTTATCAAGTACATTAAAATTAATTTTATTTATTTGCGTTATGGAGAATATACCAGTATACAATTGTTTAGAAGAATTATAAATGTAATTATTGATATTAAAAATATTTACTTCAGATGAAGGTCTGATCACATCTCCGTAGAGGGTTCCACCACATGTAGTTCTATCCATTATGTATTAACTAGTTACAGAAGTAAAAGCGTTATAAAAATACAAACTTTATCACCAAATTAGGTTTCTTAATCTTACCTCACCTCATAACAAGTGTTCAAAATGTCCTTCTGTACTTCTACACACGCATGCACTCTTCAGCACATTGATTCTCGCAACCGTTCAAATATTCTCAGCAAATGTAAACAAGTCTCCATGGCAACATAACGCCATCTGGTTGGTTACAAATTCCCCAACTGTTTTCTCTTTAATACGTTAAGGAGTCATCGGCCCATATCGGCCGATATGATCAGTTTATTTTTTTTAAAATTGATGAATATGTAACCAAAGCTTTTGCTTTTATTCTATTTACTTACATGAAAGGAAACTAATGGATATTTAAATTATCAGTTTAGTGAAAAGAGGGCAGTAGTCAAATACTGTTAGGTGCAAAATTATAAGTACAGTAATTTTTTCTTAGATGTTATGAACATTGTTTTTGAAGTGAAAACTTCTATAGGCGCACCGCATACAAAATTTTGTTGGAGAGTGAAAGTGTCTGATCCGTCACGCTCGGAGTAAAACGTTTTCCGGTAAAACTCGGTGTACAGCAGTGGTTTGCGGACTCAGGGGTCGAAGAAATGGGTTGGCAGGCACAAAGTCCCGACCTCAATCCTATAGAGAGTCTGTGGGATGAATTGGAAAGACGCTTGCAGGCCAGATCACATCGGCCAACTGATTCTCGCTCTTCGGGAATTAAATTGGCCGAATTGGGAATGAAAGTAAAGTACCTGAACTGATTCTCGCTCTTCGGGACGAATGGAGGAACATTCCGGAAAGTACCTACCAACATTTGGTGGAAAGTCTTCCCCGAAGGGTGGAAGCTGTGATTCGGGCAAAGGGATGTGCAACGCCCTATTGATTTCCATGAAATCGTGGCTAGAGCGCAAACGTGCATGTGTCCGGATATTTGTGATCATATAGTGTATACTGTTTAGTAGGACGTGCCCAAATAGTATCCTGTGGTACTGTTGTAACTTTCAATGGTACAATATGGCATGTAATGTATCAAGCAACTCGTAACAACATGTCATGAGTGAATATAACGAGTAATTAATGATACTCGATATTTGTTTAGTAGTACGTGTTGGAATCGTATCATTAATGGTTTCATTACAGTATCATTGGGCTTTTTAATGCAAATATATTGTATGTAATCTAGAAGTGATCTACTGGATGCTTTTGAAAAGGATGTAGTGAGATACCTAGCGATATTCTGCACCTTAAAATAAATACAAGTTTCCTCTTTCGTTCTGTCGAAATTGCTTTCCTTAAAGTAGTATATAGCTCGTAAAATTTGGTTAAACTCTGCCCATAACGTAAATAAAAGCACATGAAAAAAAACTAAACACTACTAAACACTACTAAACACGTGTTCCATTAATAGGTTTCTGCGAAATACTTGTCCACTAAACTAGACCATTTCCACAGCCTACTGAAAGATTCGTATTTACTAGACTTCAAAAATGAACTTGTCAATAAATTAGGGAAGACGTGCAAGTGGATAAGTGATCGAGAGATACAGTTTTAATGTCTTCTTAAACCATTTTACTTTTCATATTGGCTGGATTGCTTTTTGCGATACGACGCACATTCATACTACCGAGTGTTCAACGAACTGTATGATTTATTAACGTCATTCATTCGCTTTTGTTTACGTTATGGGCGGAGTTTAACCAAACTTCACGAGCTGTTTACTCATTTAAGAAATGCAATTTCGACAAAACGTATGAGGAAACTTATGTTTATTTTAAGAGAGCAGAAATCGCTAGATATCTCACGACATCCTTTTCAAAAGCACCCTGCATAAGTAAAGATCTAATGAGAAAACGAATGAAAATAAACGGTTTTATACTATATAATATTAATTTATGGCTTGTTCCTGATTCGTCCAAGTAATAAGACCCATAATAATATATATATCATACACCTATACATTACTTAGAATCGATTACAGTCGACATAAAAGTTTTCACTTCGGTCGTGTGGTCTTAAGCACACTCTTTTTTTCCCTACATAATGTAATAACATATATGGATCCAAAATAATATAACAAACAAACAGTAGTTGTAAGATAAAGATATCTTAATTTTGCAAATTTTTACAAGTATTTGGTTTTATAACCACGGTGTAAAATTATAAGTTCATAAACATAAATCTTACTTTAACTATCAGTTATTTATTAACAGTATTTCCCTTGCATTTAATTACGTCAATACAACGTTGAGTCATTGAGTCGGCAAGTTTTTTTCATATCTTTTAAATCTAGTTTATCCCAAGCTTCTTTCAATTGCAATTTTCAGATCTGGCAGAGTATTGAACTGCCAAATTTTTCTTTCAACTCGATAAATTTGACGGACCATAATTCCCCAATTTGACTGGGGTTGAGATCTGAATTCATGGCCGGCCAGTCTAGGATTTATTTTATGATCACAGAGCTATTCTTTTGTTAATTTGGAACTGTATATGGATGCATTATCTTGCTGGAATATAAAGTTTTTCCCAGGAGTTTTTTTCCACCTGGGAGGAGACGAGTTTTAAGGGTTTCAGTGTACTTTTTACTCTCTTGTTTTCCAGAAAGGTTAATTTCAGTTTACCACCAGCAGTAAATCCAACCCATGCCATTAGTGATATTACCTAGTTGACGTTTTGAAAGGAGTATTGATTCTTTACGTAGATCATGCCAATAGGCATGAATCCCGCCAGGTCCATCACAATTAAAAACTTTTTCATCACTGAAATTTTTTTATCCAGAATGTCTTCATTGATAGAAGGTTTTCAGCAAATTGAAGTCGTCGTTGCTTTTGGTGGGGTGTGAGACGTGGTTGAGGTTTCGACTTCAATGCATTATGGATTGTTCTTCTTACTGTCCAAATTGAAACACTCTTCTTCAGAACTGCAGCAATCTGCTTCGCTATCATGATCTGAGAACTTGCCTTGTGAATCACCAAGTTTGACCAAGTGTGAATCACCAAGTGACGTTCTCCTCTTCCTGACAAATTGTTTGGGCCGACCAGATGGATTTTCCACTCCATAATTATGTGGATCTTTCAAGAAATTTAATACAACTGTTTTAGATCTTGCTAACTTTTCAGAAATTTGTCTTGAGGACAAACCAGCATCTTTAAAGGCCAATATTTTTCCCTTTCCCTTCTCAGTGTGCAACATTTTGAGTGTATGGAAAAAAATAAACAAAATAAAATAATTTGAATATTAGATGTTGTTTTTTTTTTTGGACAATTACATTTTAATTTTTGAGGCATGTTAGGGTTGTACTTTTACTTTCTCAGTAAGAGAGATTTTTCTGAACGGACTTAAAATTTTGCACCATAGTTCAATTACTAAATAACGTATATTAAATTGAAATATCCAGTTTCTCATCTGCTCACAAATTCTACAGGTTTAATTTGGTATTCTGAATAAGATAAAAATCATAAATCATATTTCAATAATATATTGTTCTTCATTTTTTAAAAAGTTATGCTGCTCTCATAATTTTCCACCTACTGTAGCAGTACGCTATCTCTCAGAACATATGAGCATTGAAATTGTTCTCTATAAAAAAATATTGGTCTGAAATTTATGTTCAGCTGCATTATATTCGAATATAGATTCTATTTCAATAGATTCATTACATTCTGAGAAAATTCCAGAAAATTAAAGAATGAAACGAAAAAAGTGAAGTATCTGAAGGTGTAAGTACGAATTAAAGGGGTAAGAGTTTTTTTTTTATGTGTAACCTATGCGAGATTAAACATATTTTTCTAAAAATTCATAACAGAAGAGGAAATTAATTTTCTTGTTAACTTTGAAACGTGAAATGTTACCTTGAAACCCTGGAAGAATACATAAATTTATACCAATACACCTCGTTGCCTGAGATTAAAAGTTTTAAAAAAAAGCGAAAAGGCGGATAATTAAAATGAGAATATCAAATGAATTTAATTTCCTTTGTTTAAACGAGAACTTATTTAACTTCTATCGTATCGTCTATATAATAGGCTTCATGAATCTTTTCTTTTTTATTTTGTATTTCACTCATGCCATCCAGTATTCTATCTAGATATAATAATCTGTTTCAGAAATTCAGTTGAGCCGACTGGTGTGTGGTCGTTTCGATTAGTAGATTTTTAATTTCGAATAAGATAATAAATTTAATTCATTAAAAGTATATAGATGCCGAAAACGTCAAAGCGGTTAATGCAGATAGGAAAATTCATAAAACTTTGTAGAGCATAATTGTGCAGTGTATATGATTGTATTGTAAATCATTAATCATATGTAGTCAGCAGCCTATTTAGGGGAAGGAATGGGAATGTGCCTCTGGACACTGGCTTACAATAATGTATCATCCATAATAAAAAATATTTTCAAGATGATCGTTATAACTAAAAACTCCATTAGTACTGATGCCTTTAAAATCTTAAAGGTTATGTTTGATTCACGTCTCCACCTAAATAGTCAAACTAATCAAATAATTCATGACTTGTTATTGCAAACGTTGCATTTTGCAAAACGTGAACGGTTCTTCCTGTCCTTAAAATAACTTGAGTTATCTATTCCGCAGTCTTTAATGCTTTATACAATATTGTCGCATCATGGGAAAACGCTCCCAGAATCAATTTACAGCGTATTTGTCTCGCTTACAAGAGAGTCAGCAGTGTTTCATTCAAAATATCCAGAATAGCTTCTATTACACGAATTTACCTCAGTTCAACTGTTCGACAAACCTAATTTACGTTAAACTGGGATGTGCACCTTTCAGACATAGGGATTCTTTTGTTAAAAGCTGGCTGATAAATTCAAGGGATTATCGTGCAAACCGATTATTGTAATTTGAGTATCAAGAGATACTGTCTTCATTTTTATCGAGGCATTTCCCAAAGAATTCTATCGATATATATGCAACCAATTACCATATGATTTTTGGATAATGGTGTTTATACGTTACACCACCATCGTAGGTGGCGAATCTTTATAATATCGTAGCTTCGAATTCTTGCACGATAATTACTATTTCTATTGCCAAGGATCTCAGGCAGAGGAACATTGCATAATCAAATCGAATTAAGAATGTTTACCTCTTTGTTTCAAATCTTGTCTCTTAATGCAAAAAAATAACATGTCGATATTTCGAAACTGACACTTTTTCTAGCTTTCGGCCTTTACAAATATATCATTTGAAATCAAATATTTGAGTCCAATTCGTAACACGATGACACTAAAACGTAGTTCTCCCATTTCCCTTTATCGTTTTGTTCACATTGAGATTGTCGCTTCCGTCAAGTTCGCTGATATACCTTTTCCGGCCATGGAGAAACCACTGGTGAAATAAAAAAATTATGTATAAAAATGAGCTACAGTAATAGATGTGACGCTGTGAACGGCGCCTAGTTACCAACTTTGAAGCGTCCTGTCTCCACTCCTTGAACAGATAAAGTATTCGTCGCCTTCCGCAAAGTCTTTCAGGGCGCTTGTGTGTGGAGCTTGAATATTTTATTTTGAGTCTCCCTCTAATCTTTACATTAATTTGTGTGTCTCTCTTTGTGATTCTGAGATGAAATTGCTTAACGACCTCAAATGGAAAATAAGGCTTCTTTGCCATTAATATTCTGATACTATGACCATTAGATAGTGTCCTACACATTCAAAACGTCACAAAATCTGCTAAAACAAAACTCATGCTGAGCTTCGAAAAGAAACTGTGTTTTTCATGCATTTTAAATGAATTAAAAGCGAAACTTGCCCCGCAAAATGGCTGACGGTTGTTGGAACCGTATAACAACCGTCAGTTCTATTGACTTTCGCAAAGTTTCCTTCTGAAATTACACTAAAAAGTGTGCGCAATATGTGACTTTCAGCGCAGAATGGTAAATAGGATACCACATGATTCAGTCACAGTTACTCTGGAGATTCCAATCTAATTTTAAGTGTCAATCGCAAGAGGTTTTATGAGAGTATTAATGCTAGCACTAGTATCGTGCGAAGCAAAGCCATGATATAGTCTGTCTTGTTTGTGCAATTGTTAGAAACTTTGGAGATTAAAAAAATTATGAATTTAGATCGCATACCTTACAATTATTCAACCGAGTGATTAGTCATTTTTACCTCATCTCTGTACAATATGATTATCTGTCTACGCCTCCTCCTCCTTTTTATATACAACTGATTATATTCTCTATAATTCTCTCTTCTACGGCATGCCAGGATGACTATATGCAGAAGTAGATGGAATGAATTTCAATCGTTTCAGAATGTTACCCAGTT
This sequence comes from Rhysida immarginata, assembly GCA_023313115.1. NCBI lineage: Eukaryota > Metazoa > Arthropoda > Chilopoda > Scolopendromorpha > Scolopendridae > Rhysida > Rhysida immarginata. The sequence goes on from JAHWFO010026271.1 coordinate 2,581,943, forward strand.
AGACAGGAGAACTCTGAAGCATCAATCTATCCACAGAATTGGTATCTTGACAATTTGTCCAAGACCTCCTGAAGAATACACTGTAGAAAATGAAGTGTCATAGCAACGCTTTAGTTACGGAAATATTGAAAATAAATGTAAATAAAGGAAGTTGAAAAACTATGAGGATTGTTCAGTAAAACACCTTTAGAGGCTGAGAATTTAAAAGAAATGTCTATGAATATGAGGCATATTGGTGCACTATTCTATAGATTACCATCTGGTAGAATTCCTGCAGTTGTCGACGGAACATTTGCGTAACAGCAAACTCAACGTCAGCGTTGGAATTGAATCTCAGTCTTGTCATTGATTGTTTTAAAGAACCAAAGACATGGACAATCGCACAGAGACAAGTCGGGACTGTAAGGTGGATATTCTAAGATTTTTTAATTAATGCAAGCGAGATGATCTTGAATTTTTCGAACTACATGAGGGTGGGCATTATCATGCAGAAGGATAACACCATTTGTGAGTTTCCTGGGTCGTTATTTCTGATGCTGGCACCAAATAATTCCACTGGCTGAGCCCTGTAGTGGCCAAAAATTGAATAACACTCAGATTATCTTTGGACGGATTGTCTACCAGGAAATCGAAGTAGAGGAGGAATCAAAGTAGAGGAGTAATCGAAGTAGAGGAGCAATACTGTAGATGTAGAGGAGCAATCGAAGTAGAGGAGGAATCAAAATAGAGGAGGAATCGAAGTAGAGGAGTAATTGAAGTAGAGGAGCAATAATCACAACTCTTAGAAAGAATCAAACAGCTAAAATATGGAACGGACACCTCAATAGTACCTAATGCATATAAACAACTGCTTTCCATGGCCTAGGCAATAATTTCGCGGTTGCGCAATGTTTAGTCCTCGTATATGGGTACAGGAGATTGTCGTTTCATTAATTTGATTCAGTGATTGCGTTAAAGGCCAAGTGGAGGGAACGCCATCAGAAAAGCTAAGGTTTCAATACAAGGTGGTCAATTGTAGAACATGGTTCGTACAAGGTATTTAAAGATTGGGTCGTTGGGTATTGCAATTCTTCTCCATTGTGGAATTAGACAGTGGTCACTATTAAGGGGAGATCAGAGTATTTCGAATTTCTTTAAAGAAGATATTTCTTATTATTTATTGATATATTATATGTACGTTTTGTTCATGTGTAATTACCTGAGGTAATGCAACACCAAAACGATCAGCTAGAAGAAAATATAATTCCGTATCAAAAGTACCCTAAATGTTGATCCAGACTATAAGTTATAACCATACTAAGTTTCATCAAAATGCGTATGGAAGAATATACTATATTTGAGTTTTAGTGAAAACTAGACATTATTTTAGAATTTCTAAGTTCAATATGGTAAATGTACGTTCCAATTTGGTGAGGTTTAATATAATATAAACACGGTCTAATAAGAAAAAAAGTTCTACCAAATTTAACCGTGGAACAGTGTTTTCCTTCTCTGTTTTATTAATATATTCTCATCCACAGTTTCAGGTGAATCCCGCGTATATTATCAGTTTTTGAATGTCTAAAAGATATAATTGTATCAGTATGTTTTGATCTTTAAAAACTGAATTTTAAACTTTTAAATTAGGCTACAGCTCATTCAGTGTTTAAGGGTTGTGTTAGATTTTAATTATTCTTGCGATGAAAATGATTTTCGCAAATAATATTATAAAAACATGTATTCCGTTTGAGATTTTCGCTTAAATATAGTTCCTAAAGGCCATAAAATGAAAAATTTAATCAACGAATCTCACAAAAATTTTAATATTCACCAACTGCGGTGTGTATTCAAACTTAAATTTGGACTCCTCCGTTGTGCATTTTCTATGTTGTAACCAAGGAACTTGAACTAAGATGCAACATAGCTACTTTATGATGCAAATTCTCCTCGCTTCCATTTTCTGAGATTTACCTTTATTTGTACGGCTAAATTTAAACTTTTTAACTAGTTCCAGAATTAAGCCTACTTGTAGCCTACTTGAAATTTTCCATTTTTTAAATTTATTTTGCTTATTATTTTATATAGATTAATGAATATTTATTAGCGGATTTAGATTATTACTACGAAATTAAGAGTTTAATAAATGAATATATCCTTTTTTAAATATTATGAAAGGTTGAGGAAGATCCGAAAAAAAACCTCAGATTCTCTCAAGATAGGAGGCTGGTTATTTAAAAAAAATACATATCGGAGACTTAATATCCTTTTATGTTAACCACTGTATCATAAAAAAATAATCTCAGCAAAATCATATAAAAATATCGTTTATTGCCTCTGGCAAACCCAGTTCTATTTGCGGCTTTGGTATTTCTTCAAGACATTTTGATCCGTTGAATGGATACTTATTGCAAAAGAATTCCTCGGCGAATAAACTGAGCAACCATGGTTGTTGGCATAGAAACGTTTAATTGAATGTCATCTATTACTTCTAGAAATAAATTAAATGTACATAGCATTCTCGTTGTATTCCTCACTTTGGATTTTTTAGAGCTGGAAAGGAGAAGAATAACCACTCTTTATGTAAAATTCAGAATCAAAGCTTGAGGGCATAGGATAGATCGTTCGACTAAAAGATATGAATTTGAAACGCAAGTTTACAGCATTGCCATTCGTGAGCGTCAATATATACTGTATGTAACAGAACTAAGAAAGCATTTTATTTTAAACAAACGCATATTTGATAATTTTTCGAATTACAAGAATAATTTTAAAAGCAACTATCGTAAATATATCATATCTTTAAATAATATACATTTCTTGCTAAATATTAGGCTAATTAGCAATATTCTATTTTATACACATTATTTGTTTATTAATTAACCAAGAAGCATAGTAGCTATAATGAGACGAAAAATGCTCCCATATGTTTTATATATAAATCAGAAAATAAGTTATAGACGGTCGCCTCATAGGCAGGTAATAATCAGAACGACAGCAGCTGCGTTCGTTTATTTCCCCCTTGTCAACGCAAGGAGTAAACTAATCATGTGGCTGATCGAAATTAGAACACCTTTCCCCCTCACGCCAACGGAGTTTATCTACCCTGTCCAGCATTTGATCATTAAATAATGTGATCACCGTATTTGAAATGATCGGTAAGAAAATATCGCTAGATTGGTACTTTATCTTTCAAAATTTTGACATTCCCACCCCGATACTCATTTTGCTTCACCTTAGCGTGTGCCACCTTGAAAGAACGCATTTCCCATCATCTCTCCACATTTCTTGGACACAAACGAAATGGGCGCGCACGAAAGAAGCAATCTCGTTTGATACCGCACTTATAGGTATATCTACGATTACTACAGCATTAATTCATTTAATAAACATCATTTAAGTTTCAAACAAATCAATGTGTATAAAAATTTAAAGGAAGGCTTATATCATGGTTATCTTAGCTTTAATATGCAATAATCAGTGGTTTTATATCTTAACTTAAGTCAAGTATGTAAAATGGTTTTTAATGAAAATATGATGCATTATCATTTACTTGTGATTTCGATGTGTACACGGAGTTCATTTACACTCAAAATTTCTTAAGTTGTTCAAAAGCGATAATTTATTTAGCAAAAAAACAAAACAAAACAAAAAAAAACCTGTAAACAATCTAAAAGCATGATATTAATGTGACCAAAAATTTCTCATTGCATTGTATTAAGAACATCAGATGCATTACAAATCACGGATAGCTTTAATTTTCAATTATTTTTGGAATTAATCTTGAATAAGTTCAACTGCTACTTTCTCTTTACAACCCAAACAAATTATCTTCTCTTTTTATGTTTTTTAAACTAATTTAGAAGATCATACTAATAATCTATAATAATAATGAAGTTGATTGGATTCACGATGAACATCGGAACACTGGCAATAAATCTTGTCCTCTATAATTTTAGATACCACACATTACCTAGGAAAGCAGTAGAATTTGAAATTTATCAAACTTTTTTTTTATTTAATGTTTTTAAATAGTTTGCCTTCTTTTTAAAGTTATTAACGTTTTTCAATAGATTTCTATATGGATTCTACATATAAATAAGAACTTTTATTATTCTACATTTTCCTAGCGTAAGAATAGCTCCAAAATCTTACTTTTCCAATTTTCCAGCTAAAGTTTAACCAATATGAAAGCATGATTTAATTATTAAAATAACAATTGAGTTTGCGAATGATTTCTCAGGGTGGTTTGGGCCAATAACCCTGACACCATTTTCCTAGCATATTCTCTAAGAAAGCAACTATAATAAATGCTCCTATTACAAATATAAAAAATATAGTTTTTCTAGTTTCATTTTGCTAGAAATTACTAATTCGAACTAACGGCGACTACAGCGTATTAAAAGAAAGATAGAATGATGATCTTATGATCTTATTATGACACATTCTGTTTTCAGAAAACTTTTTATAAAGCAGCATGTTATAAATTACGATCTAGGCATAATAATGTGGGTGCTATTTTAAATACGATTTCAAAGGCTGAACTCATGGATAAACAGAAAATAACTAAGAAAAGGAAAATCATAAAAGTGTTTATTTGAACATTTTTGTAAAGTTTTACTCACCATGTATGACGTTGAGAAGGAGCGAAACGACTAAAAGGCGGTGAAGGGTTAAAGATCCCGTTGTCCCAACCATCGCTACTTCGTTCTCACATCGGCTAGAGAATTTCGGTCGGTGGTTGCGAAAGGAACGGTTCCGCCGTTTACAGGTAATCGAATCGTTAAGATCTTTCGCTTCGGTCCTTACAGTGATTAAACAATTCTGTCGAATCCTTTTCACGTGAAGAAATGTTTTTATTTTTCTTATACCCCCGATAGGTTTCAAAAGAAGTTGCTTTATGAAGTACACGAACAAAAGTAAAATTAAGAGCGACGGAAGAAAACAGTTTTCTCTTCTTCCTTTTCAAATTCCCCAGGTAAGTTTTCCTCTTGTTTTCCAAGGAAGAAAATTTCAATCTTGCGCCGAGTTTTCATTCAAACAGCAGCAACGAGGAGGAATTGTTGGAGCGGCCGGTGCGAGGCGGGCGAAACAACGAATGCGGCTGGTGTGTTCTTGTCGGGCGCATCTGTATCAGAGCTCCTTCCGCTCCTGTGCGCTCTCCGGATTACGATGGGAGGAGGAGGAGGAGGAGGAGACTTGCACGAGGAGGAGGCATCGCTCGCGCTCATAGTGACGGTCCTCGGAAAGCTTCTCCTTCCTACAAGCGAACGGTGTAGCGGGCAACGCGTCATCTCTCTCTCTCTCTCTCTCTCTCTCTCTCTCACTCGATCGCAGATCTATTCGTTTCCCCTCCTCCACCTGATAGTGGCATCAACCGAACGGACCTTCCAATCCTATCTTCCACCCTCAAACTCTTATTTCCTACTCCATTATTTCTTAATAACGTCAAGCAATACGAAGTACAAGCAATCGGTAATGAAGTCCGATGAAATCATTTTTTGTTTTACTTTTTTTTAAGAAGATAAAAATGAAATTGATGCATTTACTGATAAAACAAATAAAAGAAGAAAATTGAAATCTGGATGATTCCAGCACTGATATTTCAAAATTTATTAAGTAATTCGATCATTTTTTTCTCTCTAGAAGTAATTGCATTCGATACAGTTTCGATTTAACAGTAAAGATCTAATAGTAATTAAACTCATGAACATTTAATTGGAGAAACTTTTTAAGTTAAAATTACATAACATATTTCTTATCTGAAATTTTTATATTCAAAAACAAGATAATTTCCCTTGTATTATATAATTTTGAATATAATACGATTAGTCAGATGCTGTCAGAAAAGAAATAACTCGGGCCAACAAAATTTAAAATTTTTCTTGTTCACAGAATGAAAGTGAGTGAAGTATTTGTTCTGCTGATTACGATAATAATTTTCAAATTTCTCTAGCACGCACAATTTTTGAGTTAACGGGCACAGAAAATAAAACCAACACTATTTATTGAACTATCTGCTTATTTTATTTAATTATTGCCTATATTAACACATTTTACGAATGTATTCTTGTAAAAAATGTGCTCAAATGATAAAAAATGCGTTAATCAGATTAAATGATTCCAGGCGCGAGATTCCAGCACCTGAAACAGAAGTTCCCCGCATTAGCGGGGCGAAAATAAAGGAAGGCCTTTTCGTCGGCCGTTATATCAGGGAGTTAGTGGCTGATATCGGGTTTGAAACTGCATTGAACCCAGTGAAACTAACAGCCTGGAAAGCTCGGAAGGCTGTGTACACAGGTTCTTGGGAAAGAACAAGGAACTCAATACACCGAATTTGTTGATGAGCTTCTGAAACATTTTATGAATTGGGATGCAATATGTCACTAAAGATTTATTTCCTGCATTCCACCTGGACCTTTTCCCTGCCAACTTTGGTGACGTTATTAATGTACATGGAGAAATGTTTCACTAGGATATTTGTTATATGTATATTTTAGTATACCAAAGCTCATACTAATTCAGGAGTCGTTAATACTTACGGAAAATAAAGATAAAACTTAACGAAATGTTAACACACTAGCAGCATATACTTTAAGTATAATTTCTTATGCACATTCCGCGTTATCCGACACTAAAGAGTAGGTTATCCGGATCACTACACTCAAAGCTGACATCTTAAACCCGCTACTCCTTAGAACTCGGGCTTAAGATGTGAGCTTACAATATAGCGGTCTGAATAACGAACTCTTTAGTGTCGGATAACGCGGAATGTGCATAAGAAATTATACTTAAAGTATATGCAGCTAGTGTGTTAACATATCGTTAAGTTTTATCTTTATTTTCCGCAAGTTTTAACGATTCCTGATTAGTATGAGCCTTGGTATACTAAAATATACATATACCGGGTGTTTCTACCATGGACAGACAGTACCAGTGAAAATGGACCCTGCTTGCAGATTATTGCTGCCCCTCCTTCGAGACCTTCCAGATGTCACATACAAAAGAAAGTGCTCGGCAAAACTGGTCTAATATGCTGGAAACTGAACGTTTTGTCGCATTTCAAAACATATTTGAAATTACTTAACAGGGGACAGTGTTTTATGTAATATGCGCATCTTTCGAAATAGGCATAGAAATTGGAAATAGCTTAATATGTCGATTTCTAAAAATTGGTGCATGATAGAAAGAGTTTGTTTTCTTTTTTGTTATCAGCATTAAAAATAAAGTAAAATACATAATATTGTCCTTGAGCTTTTTGCCTGTTGCCCTGTGTAATCATTGCAAACAAGTTAAAGATACGGAATGGTTGTTTTTCGAAACTTTTAAAAAATAGTTGACGAAATTTATAAGACCATTGAAACAAAACAACGAATTACGCTTCGTATCAACTGAAACACTTAAATCGAAATAGCTATCTAGATTGTTCGCCATTTAAACGGATCACGTCGATGGCTTGCAGTCTTTCAAGGGGTATCTCATCCATGCCTGTTTAATTGCACTTTTCATGTCATTTACGATAATGAAATTCTTTCCATTTGAGAATACGCTTCGCACCGCATCAGCCCATCATAAATTCTAAATTCAATACATGTTGGCCAGTCCAGAAGTGGGAGTCCATGATCACGCAGCCGCTGTTGAGTTGGCATGTCACGATGAACGGGGATATTATTGTGCTGAAAAACAATATCAGGGTCATTCAATTCGTATTTTAATGGCAATAGGTAATTCTCTAAAATATCCTGATTTTCGTCTGCTCTTGATTTTGCACGACAAAGTGCAACACTCGATTTTTTCCCTTGCAGAGAAAGCCGCACAAATCCTCCTCATTGAACACATCTCAAAAAATAGTCCTATGTCTGTTTCAAACCTGACACCAAACCTCTGACTATCTAGGTTAAACTTTTTTTTCGTTTCAAAGATATATGATTATATATATTGAAATTCCCAACGCACTGCTTTGCAAAGTTCAACCTAGTTTCCTTGTGCTTCATAGTTAAAGTTGGCTTTGGATTCAGTTTCAGGTAATCATGATTCTTGAAAACTTGAAGTACGCGACGTGTTGTTCTAGTTGACACTTGAAGGCTAACGGATGAAGAAGTGATGCTAGAAGATGTTACTCCAGTGGTGGTAGATGACATTCGAAGGATGGCACATTTGTCTTTTGCAGAAATCAGAGATGGCCTACCCGTATGAAGATGCTTGCCAGCCAAGATCAGTCAGGAAATTATGAACGATTTCGGAATTGCTAATCAGGGATGCCCTTCCCGGTGTTGGACTTTCCAATTAACGCATCAATCTCTTTCACTTTTTCCGCAGTTTTTATAAACTGTAATTTGTACTTGCTGTTCATGATTAATTTCATACCCCGTCCTATACTAAACTTTTACAATACAAATAACAGATTATGTTCTGTAGTAAACTAATGATGATATCGACTTTTAAAGATATTACAGACAATACATGTTTACTAATCGTATTATATTCAAAATGTTAATTCATATTTTGTAATTTAGAAATTTAAAATATTATTCTCTGCAAATTTTACTACATTTCTATGAAAGACTTAAAAAATTTATTCTTATTTTTTTAATATTAACTAATATTAACTGCAATAAATTAAAATTAACGTTTGAATTATTATTGTCACTTAAAAGACCATTTCTGATCTGTGCATAATAAATAAAGATTTAATATTAAAAAAAATTATATCTCAATAATTATTTTATATCTTTTAAATAGTATATTTAAAAGTGAACTATCCTCGACAATTTCTATAGTTTTATTTAACAAGCAAAAAAAATAAATTATTTTATTAGATACTTAGATTGGAATTAACGGCTCTTATTTCGAGTCATAAAGATTTTGCATCAAGCAATCTATGAAAATTTTAGCAACTTTAAAAGCTAAAGAGCTCCTAACATTCAAATATGATTATACCGTAAAGCTGTTCTGCACTACCAACTGGTAGCAAGGAAAGCCAACCCTTTAGACAGGAGGTCAATTTAGAGCAGTGTTTCCCAACCGGGGGGCAATTCGATTGTTAAGGGGGGGGGGGGCCAAATTCAACATATATATTACTGTGTTTGCTCAATAATTTCCTAGTGATTTCTTCCAAAAACTGTCATTCATGTTTCTTCAATGAACATTGAAAATATTATATTGGGGGGGGGGGGGGGGGGCATAAGAATTTTAGAAAGGTTTAGGGGGGGCATAGCACAAAAAAGGTTGGGAAACACTGATTTAGAGGTTTTAAAACGCATTGAATTTATTTATGCTTTTATTTTATTTATACATCATTAAAGGGTTTTAATTGAAATAATTGTAAACATTTTAAAGAGCAATTCGTATTTCGAGATTTACTTCCCCACGTGGCAATTTTAGAGAACGCAAAGGTCCCATAGAAACAAATTTTTTTATTTACCATCGAGAAAAATTGCAATTAGAATGTCTGTTTGGATTAAAGAGAACAAAAATTTTATATGAATTCTTTCTGTTAATGAAGTTAAAAGTGTGCCCCTTTGGTTGCTCGGAGGGCATGATTAATTTTGCTCGCGACCAGTACAAATCGGAGATTGGTGTAGAAAACACTTTATCTTTAATACAGTCTGATTACAAAAGAACTTCACACTTTTAAAAATTTATTACGTCAAAGCTATTCAGAATATAGACACACCACATACGGATTCTTAAAGAAAAACTCTTGAAGTTTATTGTGACACAGTTAAAGATGTTTAATATGCCCCCCTGTAGTCGAATTCGTCCCAAACCCGCATTAACATGTCTCCATGAATCCCACGTATCGCTACCGTAATGCGTTCCTTCAGCTCGTCTAGGTCACGGGGAAGGGGTAGGGTGAAGACCTTGTCCTTTACACACCCCCATAAAAAGAAATCACAGCGGTGGATTGGTCGAGTAAACATTAACCTGGAACTTGCAAAGTGGCCACCGCGGAAGGACCCCTTATAAAAGGATAATCCGCTTATAAGGATACAGAGTGTACAGTTCCGTTTTACTTCATCTGGATAAAAGGATACTCCGCTTATAAGGACATTTTCTTTCGGTCCAGAGGATAACCCCGACCTCACAATTTGTGATTTCTTTTTAAGGGCGTGTGTAAAAGGACAAGGTCTTCACTCTACCCCTTCCCCGTGACCTAGACGAGCTGAAAGAACGCATTACGGTAGCGATACGTGGGATTCATGGAGACATGTTAATGCGGGTTTGGGACGAATTCGACTACAGGGGGGCATATTGAACATCTTTAACTGTGTCACAATAAACTTTAAGAGTTTTTCTTTAAGAATCCGTAAGTGGTGCGCCTATATTTTGAATAGCTTTGATGTAATAAATTTTTTAAAGTGTGAAGTTCTTTTGTAACAACCTGTATATCCCCACAGGAAAAAGTCTAAGGGCCATGGTATAGAACAATCCATTCCAAAGCTAAAGTTAATACGTATTAGGAATGCGCGTACCGGTATGGTCAATGTGGCGGCGCACAATCCTGTTGGAAAATTACCATGGCTAGTATTCTTTTAATTGAAGTGCTACATAGCTCTTCAGACATTATTACAAGATGGTCTATGTTAGTGACATCTACGGCGCTTCGGCTTCTAAGTACCATTCGTTAAAAGAAATTCTGAGATGAAGAATATAATAAAAGCTGTTATATAGGTAGAGACTCTCTGATCACTCTGTACAAAACATGATTTATTTTCTATTCATTAAACCTTTTTGGGTATATCAAGTTTTTAATATTGCAATTCTTTTAAATTACAAGAGCAAAATATGATCTTTTAAAATATGAAATTTGAACACAGGATCTTACCATCCTGGTGTTCACAATTTTCATTTTTTATTCCAGGGTTTTCTTGTGCCCCGTCCTTTTTTTTCTTCTATATCCGCTATCTTTTTAAAATAATAATTTTTAACTTTTTAAAGTGACATAAAATTACTAGGGACAGCACTGATGATATGAGCATCTTGTTATCTCTGTTTTTCTTTAAATTTCTTGTTCAAAACGAATACTGTCTTCCTTCGCGAAATGCTACTTCTATGCACTAGCGATTTTCGATTCAAAGCTGTGGACGGATTCTTCTGAAAACTCCTTGTTATCAATTAATTCCAAGGCCTAATTTATTCTTATACTCTTATTCCTTCAAGATACTTTCGACTGTCATGGAAGCGTCTTCAAAATCGATTACAAAATTATTAATGTCCATAAATTTAGTGCTGCACGAACTTTTTTTATTAGGTGGCTGCTAAAATACTCTGCTGCCATTTTTATCAAGATTATATCCACCCTGTGTTCTATTTATTATTAGTTTATTCCAGCTTTCTTATGTCTCGTCTTCCTTTTTTTCCTACATCCATCATTTTAAAATGTTAGATACTCTTAAATATATGCTATCATTCACGACCAGATGTTGTGGGACACTTGTGGGACACATACGAATTTTAATGGAATATTTTTACTATTACTATTTAGCGATTCTTGTTCGCAATGAATAACTTCGCAAGTTATCACATAGTAGAAGAACGTTATATTATTTTGAAGTTCTTGCTCGTTCTATATGTTTATGCTTCTTATAAGTTTAAAATCTAATTTAAATCTTTCAAACTTCGATTTTTAAAATTTCACTGTTTTTCACAAATTTTGTTTGAATTTCTGAAAAACTCGGTATGAGTCGAGCATTTTTCTGTAGACAGCTTCCCCGTAAATGAAAAATATTGGAAACACACAAATTGGAAACACACAAATATATCATTGAGAGGATATAAATCAGCGTTTTTAATTAGCTTGCTGAATGTCTCTCCAAATACTCCTACGAGCACTTTTTGTGGAGACTCGCACTCGGCAATCGCGAAAGCCCAATTTCTAAGTTTCTGATTGGTTTGGTTTGGTTTATTTGGTATTAACGTCCTTTTCAACTGCCATGGTCATTTGAGGACGGCGTTATAAGGGCCGCAAATTTTGCCTCGCAAGGGTTCTTTAACGTGCAGCCGGCAAACGAATACACGGGACCAACGGCTTTACTTCCCTTCCGAAGGATTTTCCCCCTGAAAAAATCCTCGTCGTCCTCGGCCGGGGTTGAACCCGCGTCCTCGGGCATCAGAGGTGATCACGCAACCACTGAGCCACTGAGGCCGATCTAAGTTTCCGAGCATGACATATAAATTTCTAAAGTAAAGTTTGTCCTGTGGTTATGGTGACTTGCTATGCATATATAGAAACAAAATTGGCACATCTCGCTTTTACATTTCTTAGCATATTTCCATAGAAGAGAAATAATTTCTTAGCTAATTTATCTACTGTAGTCAGTTATCCCTCTGAATTTATAAATTTGATACGTATTTAAAGAAATGGGTTTTAAGTTACAAGTGATGTTTCTTTTTTTTTGTAAAGCAAAAATAAGAAAGCACTCTACGAAAAGCCTCTTACCGGGAATAAACCAAGACGATTTTTACGAGGGTAAATCAAATATTTCTCAGATTAATGTTCCTGAAAAAAAAAACAAATTATTCCTTTTTAAAATAGCTTCCCTGCGCATCGATGCAGCGGTCCAACGTTTGATCTAACTTTCGTAGACTTCCCGGAGACTGTTTCTGCCGAGCTAGGTGTGGATGCCCCTGACAGCTGTGTTAACTTCCTGATCAATTGCAAACTTTTTTCCCGATATTAGTTCTTTTACCGTAGGAAACGGCCAGAAATCACTTGGGGCTAAGTCCAGAGAGTATGAGGGATTTTCCATGAGTTCAATATTTACGTTTCCTTCATTATGTTCGCAGTGTGCGCCGGTGCGTTGTCCTTGTGCAGAATGTATCCTTGCTCCACAAACTGAGGTCTCTTTCGGCGAATGTGATGTAAGAGACTTTTTTTTGATGATGTGAGAGTAGTACGCTTGCTGAATTAATGGAAGTCTATCTTGCAGTTTTCCCAAGCCTAACGCAAAATTTTATTACGCTCTCTAATCAGTTTTTCTCTCTATTTCACACGACTCCATTTTTACATTACGACAGCAGACTATTACTAACAAGGAATCATACGGCAACGTCGGTTGCTGTCTTAGAAAGAGCAAAGGAGGGTGATTCTAACGATATATAAGCGATTAGCAATTCTTAAAAAAAATAAACATGTAGCAGGATTAGTCTGAGAAATTTTTGATCTACCCTCGTATCTCGGATGTTTTATTGTGGTAAGAGGTTTTCCCTTCTTATAAAGGTTCTTTTTTTGTAGTTCTTGAAAAACATTTAATGAATTTCAATTCAAATTAATAATGAATGATCATAAAGGATGTCATTATTGTAGAATTATCACACTGTAAGGTGAAATGGAAGAGTTCATTTTATCACACTTAATATGTAGGGACGTCATAGAGATAGTATACTTTATACCCTCATGCTTTTTTCAGTCAAGTCTGCTCGCAACCGCTCTTTGCAGCCTATTGTTGAAGTGCCAGAACTTAAGAAAATAAGACAAAAATTCCCTACCTATTGAGCGCGATGAAGTGAACTCTTCCATTTCACCTTAAAGTGTGAGAACTCTTTCAGGAATTTATGATACATATGATATGTTAGAATAAGTATTTTATTTATTTATTTGTGCGTTTCCGATTTCAAAGTGTTGCCTGAATGTTTCTCATTCACGCTAGAGCTGATAGCCTTGTTGTCTGTAGAGAACTGCTCGGTTTATATCTAATTAAAATACAATTTAAAAAATAATATATAAAAACTTCCAAATACTAAAAGTTACCCTACTAGATAGAGTGCACAGCAGCACAATAAGGGAGTCTTTAGGTGTTGAGCCGCTACTTCTCCGTATTGAGAGATCTCAGTTGCACTGGTATGGCCACGTGATACGGATGCCGCAAACTGGGCTTCCTAGGCAGTTGTTATTTTCCAAGCCTGTGGGTAAGAGACCAAGGGTTCGGCCTAGAACCAGGTGGCTAGACTACATGGAGAATCTGGGTTCGAGTCGCTTGGGTATTACCAGGGAGGACATGCGTCTGATGGCGGAAAATCGCGATCGCTGGAGATCCTCCGTACGGCTGCTGCCCCCGCGACCCTAACGGATAAGCGGGTTTGAAAAGTAAGTAAGTAATATATAAAAACAAGGTATTTTCCTGTTTTCCGTAATTAGTTAAAAGTAGAATATTTTCATTAAATATCCCATTATGGTACATTTTTTTTGACGTCTGAAATTATTTTGTCTTCGTTATTTATCTTATGTTTTCTTTGTCAAATAATAAATAAGGGTTAAGTTTGATTAAAACAAATATAGATTAAATTCCACCGGCTTCAGCATGTAATCTTACATTTAACATGAGATGAATTTCATTCAGTGGATGGAATAACCGTTTCACGTCATTCATTAATTTATACCAGGAGATACTTGCCTCAAATGTTCTACGACTCTTTTCAGATAACGAAAATGTTCATATAACATGAAAGGCTTTTTCAACTATAAATTTCGTTCTTGCTGCTGAGTTTAACAGAATCTTTGATACCTTGGAAAGACGCAAAAGACGCAAGTCTTGGAAATTTGAGCGAGCGCGCTACTCCCTGGAGCGAAGGCCACAGCGCTGCATTTGAAGCTGAGGAAGAAAAGCATTTTAAACATATTCACTTTTCTTTTCGCTTTCACCTCTAAAAGGTTGTCATGGTTTCAAAACTTACAAACGCAAACTTTTCGGAGACTTATTAAGAAACATATACTTCCAATTTTTTTATCATGAGAAAAATTTATGAAAACATTTCAAAATGCTTTCCAAGAAATACGGGGCGATTCAAAAGTCAGGAAAAAATTTAAAACTCAATAATTCGCACAAGAATGACTGAAAATGAAGTCGGATTTTTTCCCAGGGAAAAAATTAATGCTAGAATTCGGTCTTTGACCAACTGATGGCGTTGCTCGTTTAGAGCCATCAGTTTACGTACATTTTCAGACGGTCAAATGCCGGTGAGACGGAACTATCACTAGCTGCTCTTTTTATACCGCCTTAAAATAATGATGAGGAAGAAAATCACTTTTCACTCTACAGTAATTCCAATTAGGGAATTATCATCAGGGAAATCTACTCATCAATTTGGACATCATTTCAACATCGTCTAGACCCCTAACCCTACCCCTAAACTGTTAATGCATTTATCTTACTAGGAGATATGACGGCCAATCCCATCCTGGAAGGGATGTTTGTGTTTGTCCCGGGCTGCGTGCAGATATAACTTTGTAAAAGGCGCAAAATGACCTTAGTAGTCGACGCCAAAATTCTAATAAACCAACCAACCATCCTTGAAGAATTTGAAATGAATTTATCTCCTTATAATGGGTAAAAAATTGTGAAATAATAAAACAAAATTAAAATTAAATTAGAGTCACCAAACTTGAAAAAACTTAGGAGATGAAACTAGTCTATTGAGAATGAAGTTCTTGTATAGTCTATTGAAGATGGGAGAAATAAAACCAGTCTATTGAGGAATGTAGATGAAGTTCTTGTGTAGATGATGTTGATAGGAGAAGACGGTGATCTTGTGTACATCATCTACACAAGAACTTCATCTACATTCCTCAATAGACTGGTTTTATTTCTCCCATCTTCAATAGACTACACAAGAACTTCATTCTCAATAGACTAGTTTCATCTCCTAAGTTTTTTCAAGTTTGGTGACTCTAATTTAATTTTAATTTTGTTTTATTATTTCACAATTTTTTACCCATTATAAGGAGATAAATTCATTTCAAATTTAATTAATATTTAACCTCCTTACATCAATAATTCATCCTTGAAGAAGCTTGTGGGCAGCCGACAGACCCACATCGTTATCCAGTTACAGAACACATCTTTATCCGTCCACGAATATCTCTCTTCAGCTGCTCAAAAATGTGGAAATCGCATGGGGAGAGATCTGGAATATAGAGACGATGTTGAAGAATTTCCCTGTCACGGAAAGAGGTAACGGTAAGCAGAGTAGAGTCTAGTGTGTTAGAGCCCTTTACTCTGTGGTTAGAGCTATAGAGGAAGAAGAATTAGCGTATTCGTGCGTGCGGGAATCAGGGAATCAGTAGTAGGGCCATCTCTTGAGGAGAAGAACAAAGATTATTCGCAAGCACTTGCGCCGTAAATGTCGTAGGAGGAAGTGCTGCGATGGCGTAGGGAAATGAGGCGAGGAATTGAGGAGAGAGAAAGTGAATAGGAGAGAAGTGAGTGGGAATTTCGAACGTGAGGATGGAAAGAGAGATCCTCTGTCGAGGAATGGATTCATGTTAGCAGCTAACGTGAAAGGACAAGGTTTAAGAGGTCGAGGGAGAACACAGAGTGTTGATTGTAGAAATATGACCTTACGAGCTGTTCGTGAAAAGCCAGATTTCCTTTGCCCTTACGCGCCCCAGCTGCGACAGTTAACCATGTCATGGCCGCACCCAGGAGGGGGGTGAGGAAACTACAGCTTCCCCTCTTCCATTGTGTTGCTTGCCCCCCCACCAAGTAAAATTCTGAGTACGGCCGTAACCATGTTCATTGTGATGAATTTTTAGACTCTTTTAGTATCGATACGTATTTCGACGACACGAGAGAACATGAGTGTTTCACGGAACTCAACAAGGACATGACAGCGATGATATTGGAGATACCGCTAATTTCAGCGGAGAGAGTCGGGCCATTGGACAAATAGCCACGAAGGAATTCCTCGCCACAGCGGATGCTACAACGTTTTGCTATTCGACAGAGAAAACCAACGAGCTTCGCAGCCAGTTACAGTATGACGAGCTCCGCATGTTACCTGCCATCCACAGAAGAAAAACCAGCTGCTAAAACTTCATATTTAACTGCGGAAATTTCATAAACGGTTCGTTATCCGAACTATATTAATATGAACTTTGTTTTCATCTCGCTGTGGGGAATCACCACCATAGGGGTTTAGATACACACTGTATATATAGTAGGCCAATAACTTTTAACTCGTGAGACTTTTCTTATTCAACAAATTGGTCATCTAAATATTTAGAAAATATTTTCTTTCCTATGTTGTAAATAATTTCAAGCTGAATAGTGAAATCAACGACGAAAGTTTGAGTCGAGAAATTTTATTTTGTTTAGTAAAGGAAAACGAAAGAGAACAAAAAATCTGCCAAGCTGGAGTCCAACTAGACACCAAGAGGATCCGATTCCCTGCTCGAAAACTGAGCTATCTCTAACATGACTACACCAAAACTGTCTCCAATTTGTCCTTAAAAACATCTAAAGCCACTTTAATATCCATTCATAGCTCATCCGATTCGAAATCATGGAATTTTTTCTTTGTGTTATTGTCCAATATTGAAACACTATTTCCAGTAATTATCTTTATTAGGAACTTTAGCATAAAAGCTACTTATAAGAATGCGCCCCTGGTCTGTACGTTTATCCGGCCGTCCGGCCGTCTGTCCGCCGTTTGCACGATAACTTGAAAACGGATTAACTTTTTCTAATTCTGTTTTCAGAAATATGACCATCAAAGTCTTAGCTCGGCCGTATCAACTTTTCAGAATTTTTCGTGGACCCCTTCAAGTCGAATTTACGTAATAAAAAAGTGAGTGTAAAGAATATCAAGATCGATGTCATGTCATATAACAATCGATTTGTCAAGAAGGAATACATTGTTACTTTCTGTTCATCTTTTAAGCATTACTGACATCGGTGCATTCATAATTTCTGCATTTTTTGATATAGAAGGTTGATATTTGGAATGTAGCTTACTATGGGCATGAGTACCTTCACTATTTAGTTTGGTTTTGATTGGCCCACTGGGGTCGGAATTACGGGGGTGGGAGTTAGAGGAGCCAGTGATCTATGTGAAATTTAGATATGTAAAGAAGTGAAATTCGATATTCATATTCTTCTAGGCAAAATATACATTCCTATGAAGTTTGGGGCAAATTGTCCCAATGGGATCGGAGTTGTGGGGGGGGGGGGCGGCAATCACTTGGTCTTTAGAACTATGACAACACAAGGCGTGTGATATATCATTCGATAGAAAATGTTGAGAAAGGAAAGAAGATAGGGTTCTTTTATATTTTCTAAATGCTAACTTCGAGAAAATCAATTTTTTGATAAAAAAATAACTGGGGAGGGGGGGGGGGTAAAAAGTGCAGATGAAGGGGTAAAAATAGATGAACTCAGGGCTTCCGCTACTTCCTGGGGAGGCTTAATTTCTTGTTGTCTCTTTCACGCAGAAAGATGCTGCCATCATTTCATTTGAGCTGCAATAACCGGATAGCGTATTAATCCGTATTTTACTTCTTTACCAGAACTCAATTCTTTTCCCGAGAATAAGCAGCTTTGAGGCGAAAAAGTAAGGCGAAAATTCCGATGATTGCTGGGGCTAAAGTTCACTGGCTCCCCTCCTGTGCTCTGCAGAATTGTTTCCTTGTTTTCTCGTCTCATTTTATAACTCATAATAAAGCCATTTCTGGTTGTTTTGGCAATCATGTCAAAAATTATATATATATATATATATATATGTTTGACATTTCGAAATCATTCACTATGCAAATAAATATTAAAAATAAAAAATTCCTCTTTGGATTCCAATTAAAATTTTTGAATCACTTATCACATAGGAATCATTTTTAAGAGAGGATTAAATGGAAATTTAAATTGAAAATTGAAATTCCTTTGCAGTCTCTAAAAATTAGGGATTTAAAATGAAAAATAATTTACGAAAAAGAATCAAAAATCGAAAGAATAACTTGAATAAATTATCCCGTTGAAGGAAATTACGCAAACGCATACCACTCGGCAAATTCTTCGCACGACGGCGTCTTTGCACAAGAATAAAGATGAAGAACGATGATTTAGCCTTCACGATGGATACATAATTTATTAGAGCGCTTAATAAATCCTCAAAAGGAAAAAAAGCCGGCTAATGTTATATATTAAGTGGGTAGTAGATTTTACAACTAACATAAAAATCCGCTTAAGATTAAGACACTAAACGAGAAAAAAGGGATAGATAAGATGTCAACGGGATTTAATTAAAATTCCTTTCTTTCATGATATATACAGTATTTCACTTTGAGTTCCGTAATCGTTGAGAAATTGGTAATTCATAATAATATTTATAAAAGCTATTTTACCTTGAATCTAATTAACCTTATTAATTGAAAAATGGAAGGAAAAATTCTGCGAACTAGGAACCTCGCGAATCCAAGTCGCAGAATTTTTCCTTCTATTTTTTAATTAATATCTTTACCTGATGCTTAGACGATCAGCTCCAGTTTAATCTCTTTATTTGTTCTAATTAATCTTATTTATTGAATAGATATAATGAAATAACATACACTGAACGACCAATTTATTAGAGACACCCCGCTAATAGCGTGTTGCGCGTCCTTTAGTAGCGAGAACTGCCTGAATACGTGCTGGCAAGGAGGAATAATAGCCAAGGCTGACATCACAGCGTCCCGTAATTGGTGCAGGTTGGATGATAGTGTGGGAAGGCGTCGGATGGTTCTCTCTACTTCATCCCATAAATGCTCGATCGGATTGAGATCGGACGACCGAGCTGGTCACTGAAGCAGGTGAAAGTCCGCGTCTTGTTCCTCGAACCAGTCCAAGACCATTCGAGCATGGTGAGAGGGAGCATTGTCCTGCTGAATGTCCGTCACCACCAGGGAACACAGTCATCATGAACGGGTGCACCTGATCGGCAACAATGTTCAGGTAATGTTTTGCATTCAGGGATGTGTCTACGGGTAATGTTTTGCAAGACTCAGTGTGTCCCAAGGGAAGACACCCCAGACCAGCACTCCTCCTCCACCCGCCTGTACGGTTATCTGCTGACAGGATGGGTCCATGGCCGTCCGCATGATAAAGTAGTAACCGCGATTCGTCGGACCAGGCGATCTTCGTCCACTCATCCAGTGTTTAGTAGTGATGCCTTGTGCCCATAGCAGGCGCACTTTCCTATTTTGCGGTGACAGCGAAGGTACCCATGATGGCCGCCTGTTGTTAAACCCATCTCAGTGCAAGGTGCGGATGATTAAAACCATCCTGTTGCTGTGGATGACTCGTGCCAGTCGCCGTTGGCCTCGTTCATCCACGGCCCTGTTTCGTCCGGAGTTGTTTGTTGGAGGTTGTTTTTTGGCATAACTGCCATTCACGGAATACCCTTGACACTGTTGCACGGAAAAACCCGAGGAGGCTCGCGGTTTGCGAAATGCTCAACTGCGCACATCGAGCTCCAACCATCATGCCTCGTTCAAAGTGGGTCAAATCCTTGGAATTACCCATATTCAGTCCACTTTTGCTGTTGACTGCAACTTGTGATCCAATGCATCTCTTTTATACACCGCTTCGGCCTGTTCCTTTTTTTTGGGTGTCACTGGGAGGCCGATCCATTTTCCGTAAGAGGTGTCTCTAATAAATTGGTTGTTCAGTTAATATGTTTAGGCTATGTTTATTAGGAACTTTAGCAAAAAGCTACTTATATAAGAACGCACGCTTGGTCTATACGTTTAATCGGCCGGCTGTCCGACCGTCGGTTGTTTGTACGATGACTTGAAAACGGATTAACCTATTCAAATTCTGTTTTTAGAAATAAGACCATCAGTATCTTAACTCGGCTATATAAACTTTTCAGGATTTTTCGTGGTCCCCTTCAAGTGGAATTGACGTGCTAAAACAGTGACCGTAATGCATATCAAGATAATGGTATGTCATATAACAATCCATTCGTCAAGAATAAACATACTGTTTCTTTCTGTTTATCTTTTAAGCATTGTTGACGAGAGCACGCGACGATCACTTTGTTCAATTGCTGAATTGCTCAAAATATATTAAATGCTCATAACCCTAACAACAAAAAATCTTGTAAACATTCCAAGGAGAAGCTTAGCTGTGAAGCAGAAATACATTTATACATTTATTAAGAATAAATTAATTCCCTCGAGTAAGGTAAGGCAAATAGTGGACCCTGGGATCATCTATTTTTATCTATTTTTATTAGGACCTTTTATCTGCACTTTTTACCCCCGCCTCCCGCGAGAAGAACATGATTTTCTCGAACTTAGTACGTAGAAAATGTAAATGCGCTCTATCTTCTTTCCTTTCTCATCATTTCCGATCACATGCCATATGTTGCCATATTTCTAAGATCAAGTGACTGCCACCCCCGCAACCCCGCAACTGCCACACGTTATCGTGCACAGTGCGGACGGCCGGATAAACGTACAGACCAAGGTGCATTCTTATAATAGCTTTTTGCTAAAGCTCCTAATAATTACGAATATCCCGTAACCATCATGGAGGAGAAATGAAATAGAGAGCAAATTTGCCTGCGTATGAACAATTTCAGATACAAACATCGAGGCGAAATAGCCAACTGCGATTTAGAAAGCTTGAGAGCAAAACGGTGATGTTTACAATACAAAGGCGATGTAGTTTAGCATTTTCAGGAATATAATTTTCTTTTAGAGGAAATTTTGCTGCGAGGAGTGGCTTAAGGAGAAAGTGAGGGCTATGCGCGCTCTATCTTATTTCTCCTTCATGGTAATCTCCAAAAATTGACGTTAATTTTCTTTGAGCACCGAAAGATGTTATTAATTTGGAAGCATATCCTGGCATTACTATTTTGAGTGTACATAATCACTGGAAATGAGTGCCGCTCGAATTTAGTGCATCGAAATAAATTTTCTTTTGGACCCGTGATTTTTATTACGGGAGAAATACTCGTACATTAATTATTGTATTTCTGCTTCACAGCTTAAGTTATAGTTTAATCTGCGTAGACGAAATTCCTAACACTGGAAGTTGATGTGACGATAAAAACATGCTAGCATCGCGTTTGTCGTCAGAAATAATAGCGTTCTACCTATTTAACGATGTCTCATGACATTAAGTCATGCCGATCAGATAATAAATAAATAAGAAGGTCCTTTATTCCTTTTTATTTAAGGTTGTATGGTCAATTGGATAAAAAAAACCCTGAAGAATGATACAACTCATCTTTACTACTGAAGAGAACTAATGAGCATTTGACATTCGTCCCATCTAATTTTTAATGATCTCTTAAGCTTAAGATTTTAGAAGTAAATTCTATTTGAAATGTCTTTTAAATTTTACTTGCATTTACAGCATTTTTAACAGGAAAAAGAACCTATACAATTCTATCTGTCGCTTTCCCATAAACAGATTAATCTCTCTAGTCATATCGTAAGAAATATGCTAGATAAAGATCCGTGGTATTACGTAGGGCGATTTATAGAGTTTTTTAAAAAGCATGGGGTGTAGTTATCGTCGTTAATGGTCTTTGATGCAAACTTTTCTTACCAATAGAAGAAGAGAGATCGTTTTCCACGACCGTTCGTGAGACATTACCCACTTTCAACTTTTATGGGAGTGCTCTTTATTATTGGCACTATGAAGGAAAAGTTAAGGGGTCAACATATAGTGAGACATTGAGTATCACTTTCGAGGAACCACCCCGAAGTTCCAATCTCCTATTTCCACCAATTTTTGGTATATAAGTAGTAGAATATGAGTTGTATCTACAATTAAAATTTTAAGTGCTGACATCAGCTCGGAGGGGACTTTCAGCCCCTCAAAAACCCTCAAAGCGCGCGAAATGGGGTAAACAAAGATGTTGACGTTTTAACTACGAGGCCAAATCAATAAGTCGTTCCACGATTTTTTATCACACCAATTTATTGGTCAAACAAGACGACATTATATGTGCAGGAATGACAATTCATTAATTAATTTTCTATATATCCACCGTTGACGGCAATGCATTTTTCTCATTGGCCAGCTGCATAAAACGTCGTCGTCTGCTGGTCTTACCCCTGCCGCACAGCAGACGAGAAATACTGGCCAGCCAATGCCTTCTTCATCGGGCCGAAAAGGTGATAATCCGAGGACGCCAGATCTGGACTATATGGCGGATGGTCCATGATTTCTCAGACGTACTTTTTCCTTGACCACCATGGCGAAGTGTGGTCTTGCGTTGTCGTGAAGAGGGTGGACGTGGTCACTGTAGTTTGGTAACCATGGCAGTGTAGGATATTGCGTTGATTGTTCCACATTCTGTGCAGCAGTGGTTACACCAACAGCCCACGACATTTTATGCATCTGGCATATCCAAATTGGTGTCACGGTGGGGAAAATGCATTGTAGTCGGTGGAAGATATATATACCAGGTGTTTCAAAAATGACCGGTGTATTTGAAAAATCAATAAAAACAAAACGGGCAGCGATAGAAATACACCGTGTGTTGCAATATGCTTGGGACAACAGTAAATTTTCAGGCAGATAAACTTTAGAAATTACAAACGGTGTATTTCTATCGCTGCCCGTTTAGTTTTTATTGATTTTTCAAATATACCGGTTATTTTTGAAACACCCGGTATAAGTAATGGACTGCTACTCCTAACACCTAGTGTCGTCTTGTTTGACCAGTAAATTTCTGTGAAAAAAATTCTTTGAACTAATTTATTGATTTGCCCGCATATTTCAACAAAAACTACAAGATATACTCAACCTCTACACAGATTTTCTTCCGTATTTACAAAAAACAATGTTCGAACATTTTCTGATTTCGTTTGAATTCACTCCATTGCCGTTTCTATTCACATTCGCTAAAACATAAACAATTTTTCTCATCTCGATAAAGAAACATATGAAAATATGCTTGGTTTTGTTATGGTTACATTGGCAGCTATAAACCATTCACTAATCCTAATGATTTCTTTTTCAAAATTTTACCTCCGCATTGTCTGTCTGATAACAATTCTAGCTTACCATTCTTATTATGTTTCTGATGTAAATTTACCAATTTGTCTCCATCAATTTCATCGCAAATTTCTCTCGATGTCTTGAAACAAAACTTGTGTTGTCTAGCGGTTACCGACTCTACTATTTACTTGCTTACCATTTGCTCAAAGCAGTGCTTCCTCGGTGGTCTTTCCACTCTTTCTCAATAGTCTACTAACTCTCCATTATCTCCAGTTATTGACCATTTTTAAAGATTTTCAAGAAATTATTAATTACTATGAACTATCTTTTCTAAGAAAAGCCTGAATAACAGGAATTCTACGCATTGTTCCAAATTCACCTTATCTATATTGAACAAACTTTGGGTTTCATTGTTGGTCATGAGATAAATATTGTTGGTCCGTACAGAGTTTTTGTGAATTGCGTGTTGACACCATTGTTGATATCTATTGTTGCACAAACTTTGCCTTGCATTGTTGGTCATGAGTTATTTCTCAGTAATATGCGTTGCCGTAACCAGGAATATCGATTTTTTTAATCAATATTTATTATTTTTCCGAAATCTGAGGTAGACAGTGACCTTCCTCATGCTTTGAAGGTGAAGTATGCAAAATTTCATCAAGATCGGAATAAAACGGTAGATTTGTATAAAAAACAAACAAACGCACCCACAAACAAACATCCTTCGTTATATATATACTAGAAGAGGTACCCGGCGTTGCCCGGGATAATTACTTGGATGTAAACAGAACAATCTCAAAAAATTAAATTAAATTTTGCAATATCTTAAAAATAAACACATGAAAATGCTTAGAATTAATACAGTAAAAATTCTTAATGAAAATTCTAAAAAAAACTTTTTAAAGGCTCACAATGGCTGGACCTCCAAGGATGCCACTGCTATTTTAAATAATTTCTTACTCACGTAATCTTACCTCAGATGTATACTTAGTGTTGTTGCAATTTCCACTCTTCTCTCGATGTGTTGAAGCAAAATTTGGCCATTCACCACTTTGTGCAGTCTAGCGGTCGCGGATTCTTCTATTTACTTGCTTCCCATTTGCTCAATACATCACGGAGCTAAAGGAGTGCTTCCTCTCTCGTCTTTCCACTCTTTCTCAATAGTCTGCTAACTCTCCATTGTCTCCATTTACTGATCATTTTTAAAGATTTTCAAGAAATTGTTAAGTACTAAGAACTCTCTTTTCTAAGAAAAGCCTGAATAACAGGAATTCTATGCATTGTTATTACATCATCATTTTATGTTCATTGTTATCATTCTTGGAAAGATTGCTTTAACATTACATCATCATTCTGTGCTCATTGTTATTGGTGAATTGCGCATTGAGACCATTGTTGATGCGAACACAATGAGCCTATTGTTGCACAAACTTTGCCTTGCATTGTTGGTCATGAGATATATATTGTTGGTTCATGCAGTGTGTTTGTGAATTGCGTGCTGATACCATTGTTGATACCTATTGTTGTACAAACTTTGCCTTGCATTGTTGGTCATGAGATATTTCTCATTAATATGCCTTGCCATAACCATGAATATCGATTTTTTATCGATATTTATTATTTTTCCGAAATATGAGGTAGACAGTGACCTTCCTCATGCTTTGAAGGTCATGTATGCGAAATTTCATCAAGATTCTCTTTTCTAAGAAAAGCCTGAATAACAGGAATTCTATGCATTTAATTCTATATTGCACAAACTTTGCCTTGTTGGTCATAAGACATATTGTTGATCCTTGGATAGTATTGGTGCACAGCGTGTTGACAACATCGTAGATACCTATTGTTGTACAAACTTTTATTTGCATTGTTGGTCATTAGATATATATTGTAGATTGGCACTTCGGACTGTTCCTTGTTAGACCAGGAGTTATAATAACCTCTCTCATACAATGACCCATTCCAAAAATGATTCCTTTTTTATCCATTCGACGAAATTATACTTATTATTGCAACTTCCGTCATATAACTTATGCAGATTTAAATAAGGTTTAACGTTTTAACTTGTTTAATTATTGTGGGATCCATCGATCCTTACTACAATTTCATCGACTCTTAAAGTGCCTATACTGACTTTTGCTTACATATTCTCTTAGTAACAAACGAATTAAATGTTAGAGTGGTCGAATAATGCAAAGAAAATTTTGAATTGAGATAAAATTTGCAGAAAAAACTAGTTTGTACCTTGTAAACTTACTTTTTGTGTGATAGACGGAAAAGATCTCGTAAATTACTAAAATATACATCAGGGTATTTGTTCATATATTAGAAACATATTAGAGCTCCGGGAAGAGAAATTAATAAAATGCTTTCACTGACATGAAAAATATTTCTACATGGATGTACATTATAAAACTCGCTGGTATCCGTAGCTTGTTTACAGAGATTTAATTTTTTTATTAGGAGCTTTAGCAAAAAAAGCTACTTATAAAAGTGCACGCTTGGCCTGTACGTTTATCGGCATTCCGCCGTTCGCACGATAACTTAGAAACGGTTTAACTTTTTAAAATTTAGTTTTCAGAAATACGACCATCAAGTTCTTGGCTCGTCTGGATCAACTTTTCAGGTTTTTTCGTGTCTTTCAAGTCGATTGCACGTGCTAAAATAGTGGCCGTTAAGAATGTCGAGGGAATGGCATGTCATTTAACAAACGTTTCGCAAGAATGAATATACAGTTACTTTCTGCTTATCTTTAAAGCACTGTTGATATAGGCATGCTCACGTGAAGATCGTTTTGTCCCAGCTAGAGCTCCTTTTTGGAATGTATACAAGATTTTATTAAATTACAAACAGTGGAACCAAATTTAAATTTTGCTTCAGCATACAAGGATTCGTATCTTGCCGTAGTAGTGCTGTAAGTACCCTTATATTGAAATCTTTTTTTTTTAACATGATAATGTTTTAAGGCTGGACGTCATTCTGCAAAAAGCATGATGCAAAATCGACACTAAAAAGCGTTACGGAAACAGTTTTGAATTGTTGTTGAACGTTTAAGCATTGTTGGCGCCGCCTTGAGGCATACACCGGCACTGAAAAGTCACCTGAGCAACAATTTTTAAATCTTTACTATAGAGATGACATGAAATACAGGGTGATTACAAAAGAACTTCACACTTTTAAAAATTTATTACATCAAAGCTATTCAGAATATAGACACACCACATACGGATTCTGAAAGAAAAACTCTTGAAGTTTATTGTGACACAGTTAAAGATGTTCAATACCCCTGTAGTCGAATTCGTCCCAAACCCGCATTAACATGTCTCCATCAATCCCATGTATCGCTACCGTAATGCGTTCTTTCAGCTCGTCTAGGTCACGGGGAACGGGTGGGCGAAGACCTTGTCCTGTACACACCCCCATAAAAAGAAATCACAGCGGTGGATTGGTCGAGCAAACAATAACCTGGAACTTGCAAAGTGGCCACCGCGGAGCCCCGACATCACACCTTGTGATTTCTTTTTATGGGGGTGTGTAAAGGACAAGGTCTTCACCCTATCCCTTCCCCGTAACCTAGACGAGCTGAAAGAACGCATTACGGTAGCGATACGTGGGATTGATGGAGACATGTTAATGCGGGTTTGGGTCGAATTCGACTACCGCATTGATGTATGCCGTGTCACGACAGGGGGGCATATTGAACATCTTTAACTGTGTCACAATAAACTTCAAGAGTTTTTTTTTTAAGAATCCGTATGTAGTGTGTCTATATTCTGAATAGCTTTGATGTAATAAATTTTTAAAAGTGTGAAGTTCTTTTGTATAGTCATAGTGTGGTGACAGATAACGCCGCTATACTTCGCTGTCTTTCCTACACGCGTAATGACCTAATGCTTTGCTCCCAGTGGTTTGAATGAATCCTAGTGTATGGGAATAAACTCTTTTCCACTATAATAAATACATTTTATTACTCAAAATTTAATTTATATTTTATTATTTTGAAACATTGAAGAATCAATTAAATGTTAATTTAGATCTTTTAATGCCTTTTGAAGTCTTCCTCTTATTTATAATTTATGCGCTTGTTGCGCTTAATTTATATTTATAGATTCCTTCGTCTGTCTCTCTGTAGTTAAGAATAATGTTCCTACCCAAAACAGCTTTACGGATGATGCAGTAATTTTAATTTTTCATTTTACAAAATACACTCGTCT
Source organism: Rhysida immarginata (assembly GCA_023313115.1). Classification (NCBI taxonomy): domain Eukaryota; kingdom Metazoa; phylum Arthropoda; class Chilopoda; order Scolopendromorpha; family Scolopendridae; genus Rhysida; species Rhysida immarginata. The sequence goes on from JAHWFO010026271.1 coordinate 2,609,838, forward strand.
TGTGATTTGCAATACAGTGAAAAGCTGCATGTGCCGTGTTTGAGGTCCCACATTCAATTTTAAACACATACGCGATTAAGGAGACGCACCTTAACCATAGACGCTGTGTTTTCTCAACGTATCGAGAGATTCGATACCCGTGCTTAAATTTTATACTTTAGTTATTATAAGCCCTTATTCAGTATTACCGATCTACGTGATTCTGTAGACTCGTCCATTGATAAATAACTAAAAGGTTTAGGTACTGTATAAAATATATATTTGTTTGTTGCATCTAAAAACTTTATCATGATTCAACTGTTCGGAGTGCAGTTTCGAAACTAAGTCACCTTCTTTTTTTTTAATTGACACGGATTTTTGTTACCCAATTCTCACTTGCTTGTAGATACTCAGCTAGCCTATGTCGCATTCTCTATATCTCATTCATTCTTTTTTTTCGTTTTAGGTAATTTTCGATAAAAATAACAGTAAATTTTTCAGTGACAGTCGCCGTAATGTCGCTAAACGATCACGATGTTGGCTCCTAGCCGCACAGATTTCCGGAATATGCTAAGTCATTGGAAAAGCAGCATAGTCCATATACACCGGTTATGTTTAGGTTCTTGTGGGAAGCGGTGAAAATTAGACGAATCTCACTAATTGAATACGTTAGTATAGTCGAGTGAGAATCCATTTTTTAATAGTGGCTTTCGATTTATCATTTTAAGATCCCGGATAGATGTTGTCCCTGGTTAATTTGAAATATAGGTGTCATTCTTTTTTTTAACTGGCAGGTAAGTCTATGTTCTGGGCACCGCGGAAAAACTCTGATACAGATAGAATGTTGTGTACAGAAAAAAAGTTTGGGAACCCCTTTAAAAAACTTTTAAAACTAATCTAAATATTATGGGTGATTCTTTTTACGTGTAACGCTTTCAAATGACTTGAATAGAACAATGTAACATTCATGAGGAAGTTCTAGAAAATAATAATGGGAAAAATGTGTTAGATGAAAAGCGTGCTACCTCCATCAAATAAGAAACGCACAAAGAACCTAAGAGGTGATAGAGACAAAAATAAAAGAGATACACGCAAAAAGAAATATTAATATTAAAATAGTTATAAATTTTGTACCTATAACTACTTTTACTATTTTTATGTAAATATTACATAGAGCTGAATTGTGCAAAATATTTCATTTTTTTTGTTTTTCGTATCTACAGATAAACTGTAATTTGTAAACTATGATCGTAAATGTTTCCCTTTAACTCCGAAGATTCCATCAAATTTTCTGCCGTCTATTTTGAGAACGAAAAAAATTCATTTGAAAACGCGAGGAAGTATTACTTAAAGATCGGATATAAGATGTACTTTCGCGAATTCAATTTGAAATATCAAGGGCTTCAAAGATTGACGTCCATATTTAAGCCTAGGTCTTCTGGGTAATGGAAGCAACGTAGATGAAAATTATGAAAAGTAAATGGATCAGAACGATATCAGAGCACTATCTGAATTTTACAATTTTAAAAAAAGTAACAGGATTGAGAATGAAAATTGAGAATTTGGAAAAAAAAATAGATGATGCAAAGCACTTAGTGATTTCAATTTGCATGGAGAATGTGAGTTAATAAGAAAGCTCGAGCAGTCTTCGTGGAAAAGAAATTTGTTGAAAGTTAGTGTAAAGTAGATTTCATTTGGATATTTGGTTATTTCCATTTACCTAAGAAACTCCTATCTTTGATCAAAATAAAGTCGTTTTGGTAGTTTTTTAAACTATAATCGAGAAGAAAATTTAAACTTCGTTCACTGACAGTAAAATTGTTTATAGATAACATCTAGCGCGCTTAATTTATCCGTTTTAATTAAAAATACAAAGAAGCGTTTTTTATCTCTTCATTTAAAGTATTTCATAACGCTAATGTAATATGAAATTCTAATAGTAATCTAAAAGTGTAATATATCTACTTAATTAAACTTTTGAGATTGAGAAATCGGCAATATACTTTGTCTTTTTATTCGAGGAGCTTGGGGAGGCTTTTTTCTTCATCCACTTGGAGCAAGGGTTCATTTTCTGTAGCTGCCTGGGAATTTCTATTCTTCTCCAAGTGGTGCCCGGTGCCAAAATCTATGTCTCAAAGGACAGGGTAATGCTTTGAAAATTCCTTTCACGTACAGTTCACTAGCTTTTTTTCGTTTTCTTCTTTTGGACAATTATTGATGAGTCTATTCAACTACCATGGTCATCAAAGATCATTCAACCTTATTTGAAACTTTTTCTGAAGAAAAAGGGCTTACAGTAAAAAAAAATCTTTCGAAATTATCCTGGTGATTTTTCTGCCCTAAAAATCTTAATAATATCCAATTAAATTAAAATTAATAGAAATTTTAATTCGAAAAGAAATTTACAAAAATTATATTTTTATAAAGAGTAATTTATAAATACATTAACTATATTTTCTAAATGACACTAAATTATGAAAAATGCTGATATTAAAATAATTTTTTCCTAAATTTGGATCAGTGGCAAGCATTATTATTTGGAGATATGTGAAAAAATGTAAGTTTCGTTGACATACTCGTTGCCTGTACTGTTCAGAAGGTCATGATCAAATACTTTTTATTTAAATAATATAACAACGCATGCAAGAGGAATTCAAAAATTGTTTTACATAAACATGGATATTTTATACAATGCAGACTTTCTGATCAGTTATTTTGAAGTTTTCTTATGCCTGAATCGACTAGATCGACCAGCAGATCTTAAATAAAGTAACGTGTTGTAATCATGTGTAATAATATAGCTTTCATCTTAAAGAAATATCGTTTTAGATATGTATGAATATTCCCACACTTGCAAGATTATAAAATTATCTTCATTATCTTTATTAATAGAGAATATATATTAAATATTAAAAAATTTCCAAGAGTAATCTAAAATCGAATTTTGATCTAACAAGACATTTAGTTGACCGAAACGGAGATAAAATATAAGATATGAGCTCTTCAGCCCTTTGTCATGAGATTTCCGACATCTATACAGCTGACAACTCGAGCATTGATATATTTTTCAGTCTCGCACACATTTAAACTATCTGGCTGCGATTCAACCACGAGAGAATTTAAAACATGGCCCAGCTGGAGCAGACAACCCAAGACAATGGAAACGGGCTTCGTTCTTCTGGTGAAGAATATAAGTTCTCGTCTTGAATTCTTGAAAAGATAAGAACAGTGATGATGAAATTGAATTTCCTAAAACTATTTATGCTTTTAGGAAATTGAAATAAAAAAGATAGCCAATGTTTTAACGTAGAAAGCAAATATTTAAATTTTTTTTTTCATGTAGATTTGAAGATATTATTCAATAAGCATTGATTTTACGGAGGAGATGGTGTTATCATTAGATTCAACGACAGCCAGACTTAAGTGATAAAAATTACACCCTGGAATACCTGTTTGGCAATTTAACTATCTTAAAACTTACAGACGTTGCTTTTAAAAGTGGTTATATTTAAAACCTTTTCTTTTGCACATTCATGGATAATATATTCGTTGTAATGAAATACAAGAGTAATAATATTAAGAGTGTCTCCCCAAAGCAGATGTGGAATACGCCTAGGATTTTATACTGTTCCTGTGCATAATTCCTGTTTGGCATCCAGGAACTCATTGACTGTTATGAACTCAGTTAATAGACATGGAAAAGTGCATGATATTCAGCTTGCTGGTCAAGGTTGGCAGCATTTCGGTTTCAGGGAACTGTGTGAAATTATCTCGTTCTGCAATACTTAAAGTGTATCGAGACTGGACAAATGGAATTAATGCGAATACCCGACGTGTAGCCAACGGCGGCTACTTGGTTCACCAGGATGATTCACTTGAACAACTGATCATCGAAAGATGGGCTGCGTTTCTGCAACGATGTAACTTGTCTGTTTGAGGCCATAGGAATCACATGTAGACATTTTAATAGATGCCTTTTTATAGACAGTTCATCCAGGAGTCTCAAGCCAGTGCTACTTCATAACGGCAACAAGTATCCATCCATCCCTTTGGCTCATTCAGTATATTTCAAACAAGATGTTGCTGAGTGCCATAAAGTATGAAGACTATGGCTGGGAGGTCATTGGAGATTTCAAAATGGTGACATTCTTAATGGGCCTCCAAGGTGGCTTCACAAAGTTTCCATGCTTTCTTTGCCTCTGGGACAGCCGGGACACTAAGGCACACTATTGCAGGAAGGAGTGGCCAGTGAGGACCGAATTCTTCATTGGGAAGAACAATATAGAGTGGGAGCCGCTTGTGGACCCTCGGAAAGTGTTAATGCCACCACTGCATATCAAATTAGGACTTATTAAACAATTTGTTAGCACTCTAGAAAAGTAGCTCTTAAATACCTCCGGAAACTCTTTCCACAGCTGTCGGAGGCAAAGGTTAAGGCTGTTTTTTTTCGTGGGACCACAAATAAAGAAGATCATTGAGTGTGGTAAATTCGTCAAAAAACTGAATAGGACAGAGAAAGCAGCTTGGAATAGTGTCGTTGCAGTGGCACGTGGCTTTCTGGGCAATAACAAGTCTAAAAACTATAGCAGTTGGTTCAGACTCTCAAAGAACTGTGCGGCAATGGGATGCAGAATGTTCCTCTAAGTCCATATTCTTGATGCTCATTTTAACAAATTCAAGCAGACCATAGGAGCTTATTCTAAAAAGCAAGGCGAGCGCTTTCATCAGGATTTACAGAACCTTGAACATCGTTACCAGGGACAGTATAATGAAATCATGATAGGAGACTATATATGGGGGATTCTTCGAGAAAGTGATTTGCAGTATGGCCGCAAATCTAAAAAAAACTACGCATTTCTAATTCTTTTTCAAACACTTTCTTTATCTTTTGCATTTACAGTGTAATTATATTATATATATTCTTTATTATGGAATTGTGTATAAAAGATAAAAAATAGGGACTTCTTGTCACATAAATATGCAACTTTTCTTGCCTGTGATCACAAAATCAAAGTTTATGATGAACAAAGTTTTTTTTCCATACATTTTAGAAATAAATATTTGAAATATAACACTTAGCAGCAAGGAACAAAAATTGTGTTACATTTAATTATATGTGTTTTTTTTTTACCTTTATCCTTATTTTTGGTAGCAATCCATATATATATATTACTAGAAGAGGTACCCGGCGTTGCCCGGGATAAATACACTTGTAGGTAAAGAGAACAATCTCAAAAATTTACATTAAAACTCTCTATTGGTTAAAAAAAACTCAATCAATACAACACAGAGCAAAGGGATTATCCATTCTACTTAAAATACCAGGAAGTCTAGGTGATATACTGGGAAGTTATCGAAACTCTTCTTGACTTGCCTCACCACTGCGGAGCATCAAGTTTTTCTTGCTCTTTACGTAGAAGCTTTTATACCCTCTTGCTCTTTACGAAACTCCCGTTGTTCAGATGTTTCAAACGCCCGTAGAACTTTTTCTGTTTTAGTTGGTGAGTTTCTCCGACCAATACTCGTTCTTTCTCTTTCCTTTCCAGACACATAATTTTTTGCCAATCGTCTGGACGTTTGATAGGGAGCTCAAGGGAGACACGCCTGACTCCTGTGCCTAATCAATAGACGCTGCCTTAATAATGTTCTGTCACTGCATCTTCACTTCATGCTCATTATCAATAATTCTTGGAAACGAACGTTTAGTTTATCGCATTAACAGCATCTCAGTTTCCAAAATATACACTGTCCCACAGAATATAATCAAAATGTATTTTTAGGAAATATTTGATCTGCTGTGCTACCAAATAAGCTAAGTGATAACCGCGGCGTGGCTCGGCCTTTTCTATTATGTAATAAATTTTGAAATATCTTTAAAATAAACACATGAAAACGCTTAGAATTAATACAGTAAAAAATCCTAATAGAAATTTGAAAAAAAATTTTTTAAAGGCTCACAATGGATGGACCTCTCCAAGGATGCCACTGCTAGTCTAAGTAATTTCTTACTCACGTAATCTTACTTTAGATGTACACTTGATGTTCTCGCAATTCCCTTTCTTCTCTCGATTTCTTGAATCAATACTTGGCCATTCATCTCTTTGTGTAGTCTAACGATCGCCGATTCTTCTATTGATATGCTTACCAGTTGTTCAATACACCACAGAGCTAAAGGAGTTCTTCCTCTGTCGTCTTTCCACTCTTTCTCAATAGTCTGCTAACTCTCCATTATCTCCAGTTACTGATCATCTATCTATATATATCTTTCTATCTTTCTATATATATAAAGAAGGATGTTTGTTTGTTTGTGGGCTTGTTTGAGGGTTTGTTTGTTTGTTTTTTATACAAATCTACAGTTTTATTCCGTTCTTGATAAAATTTCGCATACATGACCTTCAAAGCATGAGGAAGGTCACTGTCTACCTCAGATTTCGAAAAAATAATAATTATTGATAAAAAAATCGATATTCATGGTTATGGCAGGGCATATTTATGAGAAATATCTCATGACCAACAAAGCAAGACAAAGTTTTTGCAACAATAAGTATCAACAAGAATGATTTTACCGCCAAAGCGGATAAAGGGAGCACATTTTCTTGTTATAGCATCGTACATGGATATATAGAATTAACCAACATGTTAAAACACTTGAGAGTAAATAAATAAATATGAAAACTAAATTGTAAATTACTATTTAAATAGGCTAACGTATAGAGAGAATTTAAAAGAATAAACTTGAAGAATGAAAGGTAAATGGAGAGTGAAATTATTCCTCATACACTTAAAAAAATAAAAGTTCTTTAATTTGTAAGAATTCTCACATAATGTTAAACGAAGTGAGCCTCAATTGCTGAAGCGTTATGTGTAAGCATCTATTAGATTTTCATATTAAATTACTAAAGTCTTATTGAAGCAAGCGATTAACTACTATTGAATTAATTAATAATGAGTTTTAGATACTATTAAGCCTAAGAGTACTATACTCTTGATTCAAATAAGCTATGGATAACAAAAGATCTAATAACGCGTAAGGAGTTGGTTGATATATTACACGCCATATCTTAGCATTAAAAATTCTATAAATTCTGTATTGTACCATTAGGGCACGTGCTACAAAACCAATTGCCACTATCATTATTAACTCGTTATATTCACTCATGGCACGTTGTTACGAGTTGTTTGATATATTACATGCCATATGTTAACATTTAAAGTTCCAATAGTGCCATATGGTATCATATGGCACCTTTAAGGCACGTGCTACTAAGCCAATACAATTATCATTATTTACACGTGATATTCACTCATGGCACATTGTAACCAGTTGTTTGATATATTACATGCCATATCTTAGCATTGACAGTTCCAATGGTACCATATGGTATCATAGAGCACCATTAGGGCACGCGCTAGTAAACCAATAACCATTATCATTATTTACACGTGATATTCACTCACGGCAGGTTATTACCAGTTGTTTGATATATTATATGCCATATCTTAGCATTAAAATTTCCAATGGTACCATATGGTATCATATGGCACCATTAGGGCACGTGCTATTAAACCAAAAACCATTATCATTATTTTCTCGTAATATTCAGTCATAGCACCTTGTTATGAGTCGTTTGATATATTACATGCCATATCTTAGCATTGAAAGTTCCAATGGTACCATATGGTTTCATAGGGCACCATTAGGGCACGTGCTAGTAAACCAATAACCATTATCATTATTTTCTCGTGATATTCACTCATGGCACCTTGTTACGAGTCGTTTGATATATTACATGCCATATCTTAGCATTGAAAGTTCCAATGGTACCATATGGTTTCATAGGGCACTATTAGGGCACGTGCTAGTAAACCAATAACCATTATCATTATTTTCTCATGATATTCACTCATTACATGTTGTTACGAGAGGTTTGATATATTACATGCCATGTTTTAGAATTGAAAGTTCCAATGGTACCATATCATGCCATAGGGCACCATTAGGGCACGTGCTACTAAACTGTTAACCATTATCATTATTTACACGTGATATTCACTCATGGCACGTTATTACGAGTCGTTTGATATATTACATGCCATATCTTAACACGTACTACTAAACAATTCAGACATCACTATATACCGTTATATTCATTCATGAGACATCCTTGCACGTACACGTGCCATTAGACCGATACTTGCTATCACTAGTTACTCTTTTATATTCGTTCATGATATGTTGTGACAATTTGTTTGATATATTACATGCCATATCTTGTTATAGGAAATGTTTAAGTGTGTATCATAATGGTACCATTAAAGCACCTGCTATTAGAGCACGTACTTATTCCTGCTATCTCACGTTCGTAGTTCTGCGTACTCTGTCCCATTTTAATGGATTGGTGAAAACAGACTGTGAAAAAGTTAATTCGTTTTCAAGTTTTCGTAATAAATACTAAGCTCCCTAGGAATAAAAAAATTCTCTTGATTTAGGGACCAAACTGCCCTTTTAATAATCGTCAAACATGTGCATGCTGCACGCACACCATCTCATTAACGTTTAGAGCACGCGCAGAACCGAACCCATGTTCTCAACACTCGTTTTACCAAATGCGAGGATAATTCGTTTCTTCCAGCAATTCAAGACATGATTGAATGAATTGTGAGATTGCAATACATGCAATTCAATACATGCAACGCAAAGAATTGTGGGATTGTCTACAGACGGACGGAGGGACGGACGGACGGACGGACAGCTGGACAAACCGATCACATAAGCACATTTCTATATATAGAAAATGTGCTAAAAATGGATCAACACGCAATTCACAAACTCTGCACGGACCAACAAATATATATCTCATGACCAACAATGCAAATAAAAGTTTGTGCGATATAGAATTCAATGCATAGAATTCCTGTTATTCAGGCTTTTCTTAGAAAAGAGAATTCTATGCATTGAGTTAGCAGACTATTGAGAAAGAGTGAAAGACGATAGAGGAAGCACTCCTTTAGCTCCGTGCTGTATTGAGAAAATGGTAAGCAAGTAAATGGAAGAATCGGCGACCGGTAGATTACACAAAGTGATGAATGGCCAATTTTTGCTTCAAGACATCGAAAGAAGAAAGGAAATTGCAACAACATCAAATGTACTTCTAAAGTAAGATTACGTGAGTAAAAAATTATTTAGACTTGAAGGCATCCTTGGAGAGGTCTATCTATTGTGAGCCTTTAAAAATTTTTTTTTCGGTAAATCAAGTTCCGGTATGTCACCTAGAATGGATTTTTTCAGTGAAGTGGTAAATTCCTGCCTTTCGGATTTTTCTTAGAATGGATAGTTCCTGGGCTCTATATTGTAGTGATTGAGTTATTATTTAACCAATTTGGAGGTTTAGTTTAGCTTTTTGAGATTGTTCTGTTTACCTACAAGCGTATTTATCCCGGGCAACGACGGGTCCTCTGCTAGTTGATAATATAAGGCGTAAGTAATGCGTGACTTGCATGTTTCGTTATCGCCCTCTAGTGAGAGAACATCGCGCAAAGCATGCTGGGAAAGTAGTTCTAGTCTGATTATAGGTGCTTGCCAGCTGATTAATTTACTTAGGAACTCGAGCTTACTACAGTACTATCCAGTGATTCTACTATTACTGTTTGGGCAGCATATTTTTATTTAAAGCAGTCTTCTGAAGATTTTGTATAAGGTAGGTTTGTTTATATTAATAATATAATTTTATAATTTTGTAAACAGTAGATCGTCGATAATCCGAACCCCTAAAAAAAAAAATAAAAAACAGCCTACAAAATCCGAACCCATCGACTACATCTCTATATTTATTTTCCTTTTTTATTTAATACTCCTGTTTACAGTAAGGAAAGGAAAAATCCGCTATCCATAATGATAGTTAATTCATATATGAAGATACATTTCGATTTGTATTTTAAACTGTCTTTGAAAGGTTTTAGGACTGCAGTGTATCTACTAGCCTCTACGCTTTTTTTTACGATTTCAGGAATGTATGCCTTTTTGATTATCCCAAACAAAGCGATTTTCAAACTATTTTGGTTTTAATAATTCGGATAATCAACGCTCTACTATATGTAAAAACGCAGCGTTTTCATTCTAAAAAAAAAAAAAAAATCGATTATCCGAAATACATTGGTTTTGATAAGTTCGGATAATCAACGCTCTACTGCAGTGTTTCTCAAACTGTGCGCCGCGAGAGATTTGCTACTGTGCCGCGGGATTTTTGGAAAAAAAAATAAAAACTGCTTCAATAAATTTAAAATTATTAAATTTCCACCATAAACTATTGAAATTAATAGAATTTAGATTATTTCCTGTGTGCCGCAAAAATTTTTTAGAACTTTTTAGTGTGCCGCGAGATAAAGTTTGAGAAACATTGCTCTGCTGTATGTAAAAAAGCAGTGTTTTCATTCTCAAAAAAATAGAAACTTTCGAAAAAATTATAAAAACATTGTTTGTAGCAGTAGTGGAATAATAATATAATGTTATTTTTATAGGCAGCAATTTCTTCACGGAAAATGGTTTGGACTAAAGAATTCTCCAGTTTTCCAAAAAACTTCTCACCAACGCAGATTGAGGAACACATGGTGGAGAGCAAATGGATGTGGAAAACATAAGCAGGCTGCTTACATCATGTTCCACTCAGGTCATGTGAAAAAAGTTTTCTTAACCATGAATGAAGATAAGAATATTGAAGTAAAGGCCTCAGTGCTTCCTTCAATGAAACTTTCATCATCATATGATACACATGTATGGATTGATGCAATGACTGCAGTTGTGCTTCGTGGGACTTGCAACTGTAAAGCAGGAGCCATGGGAGTGTGCAAACATGTTGGAAGTGTTCTTTTCTATTTAAATCATATTTTGCAACTTGGTTTAGAGACCATTCCAGAAGACATTTCATGTACTGAAGTGCCCAGTACCTGGAATGTTCCTTCTTGCAAAGGTACACACGTCAGTGTACACTTTGATGAACTTCAATTCAACAAATTTGAAATAGGAAAAAGAAAAGCTTTGAGACGAGTGAACTCCATAGAAAAACGAAAAAGTTATAAATCCATTTCAAATGAAATTGCTGAATTAACATCTAATGAATTGGAAAGTTGGTGTGCAGAACTGAAAAAGGCAGGAGTAAGCAACATTGCGCATGCATTAGAAAGTGCAAATTTTAAACCAGTTAAGTTAGATGATTTAAAAAATATCAGTTCTCCTAAGGCATCATCATCCTCAACTTCCAGCAATAATCACTCCACATCCATTCCACTTCCAGATAGTCTGCCATTGTCTGCCATTGAAAATATTCCAGCTTTAGAAGCACATGCATGCTGTTGCCAAATGAATGTGCGGTCTTTCTACGACAAGCACATAGTGCAAACAAAAGAAGAGTTACAAAAATTAGAGCTTGAAACTCGAGGACAATCTAAAAGTATGACATGGCACAAGGAACGCAAGAAAAGAATCACGTCGACAGACTTCAAAACAGTGGCAAGAATGCGTGCCACCACAAAACCAGACAATTTCATAAAAAATAAACTTTTTTCAAAATTTAATGGAAACAGATTTACATATTATGGACAAGTGAATGAGTCTGTAGCACTTAAGGCATACTTGGAAAAGATGAAAGAAAAAGGTATGGAAGTACAACTTGAACAGGAGCAGACAGGTTTAATAGTGCATTCAGTGAACCAGTGGATAGCAGCAAGCCCAGATGGGTTGATTTTTGATAATTTACATAATCAGCATGGATTGGTTGAAATAAAATGTCCTGCACTATTAGAAAGCTCAACAATTGACTTCTTGGAAAAAAATAACAAACAATTCTGTTTAACAAAAGATTCAAAATCTGCTTTATATACATTAAAAAAAAATCACACTTATTTTTATCAAATACAATGTGCTATGTATGTATGTGAAAGACAATGGGCAGACTTTGTTGTGTGGTCTCCACAAGAAATCCACGTTGAGCGAATTTGCTATGACCAGGACTTTGTGAATTCCTGTATAGGAAAAGTAGAAGATTTTTATTTTAAATTTTTTCTCCCAGAATTTTTAAAACAAATTTGTTCATGCAAATAAAAAGAATAAATAAATAAAACTTACAAACTTTATTCTTTAATTATATTATCATTCAAGAAATTTGTCAAATGACAGCAAACTCTCCATATTTTATTTAACTCGTGAGATAGAGATATTGGGCACACAAACTTTAAAATTCTAAATCTTTTTATTCGCTCAATCACACGCTCAACATGAATGCGTACTTTGGCAATTTTACGCGTTTTAGCTTCATCTTCTTCTGAGAGTTGGGGTTGACCATTCAAAAATGGGGGAATATTCAAATTTACTTTTTTAGATTTCAGAAGATCTTTTATCAAAAATCCTCTGTCAGCCATTACACTATCTCCTTCTTCGAGGCAATCGAGCAAGTTGCTATGCTTAGTTATATTTGCATCTGAAAGACGACCAGGTGCCAGATCACTAATAAAAGTGATAAAACCGTGTGGCGAAATGCCTACCAAGCCCTTTGCAGTATTATGATGCTTGTAGCTGGAATATGTTTCTGATTGTTGTCTGAGGGCAGATGGTTTTTCAATATAAATTTCAGTACAATCTAATATAACTCTGGTAGTTGGATAGCTTTCCTTGAAACATTTAGGCATCTTCTGTTGTATTGCATCTTTTGAAAGCCATTTAGGTATCTGGATTAAAATTCTATCCAAAAAATCCAACCAAGTGGAGCAGATTCTTGAAACAGTACTCTCTGAAATTCCAAATCTAAATCCCAGATCTTTTAGAAGCAGACCATTCCGCAACCTGCACAACAACAAAAACAGTTCGTTTTCCTTTGATAATGTACGCCGAGGACCTCGAGAGGCTTTTATCCCTTGCTCACTAGGTTTCACACCGACATAATTCAAGTGATCAGCACGTTTCTCAAGTAAATAATATAATGCTTTAAAACATTCATAATTTTGAAACCCTGTATAAAACTTAAACATTTGATCATCTTCTTTAACAGAATCAATGCTAAAAGTTTTTTTTGCTACTGTTTTGTGCAAAGAAATAATGGTCTGCTTGGCTTCTTTCAGTTCTTCAGTTACAGAGATAAAGTTTTCATAAATTGCATCAAATTCTTGTTGTTTAGCTTGAAGTTGCAACTTACAGCTTTCCAGTTCCCTTTGTTTCACTTTTAATTCTTCAGCCATTGCTTGAATTTGATGTTTCAGCTTGGAAACTTCATCTCCTATAAAGTATTATGCTTGATTAGAAATATATTGGCAAAAACATTATGGGAAGAAATCTTAACTATAAAGGGTTGAATTTTATTAGCACTACTTTGTAATGTAGTTAAAATGTGTGTTACCTTCATAATCTTCAGAGGCTGCAATATTGTCATTATAAGAGCCATAATGATTTTCAGCGGCATTCTCTTCTGTTAGAAAAAAAAAGTTTGTTTTGAATTTTTTTTTTTAATTTTCTAGTAAAATTTTTTAGCCACAACACTTATTACCTAAATCTAGAAACAGGCACACCACACTTATTACCTAAATCTGATGCTTCATGACTTTCCATATGAGATACTATCACATTGTTGTCATCAGCTCCAGTAGAATTATTTTCTTGAAAATTGTCTAATCCTGAAAAACAAAATATATTCAAATACCACAGCTGATTAAAAGGTTCAAATATCGTAATGAGCATTAATAAAATAAATGTGTATTTTAAGAAGGCCAACAATTTTCGCCGGCCAGGTGGCCAAGAGGGCTAGGGCGTAGGCTTTCTAGTTCTCGAGTCCACTTGGCTGTGGGTTCGAATCCCGCCGTGGGTATGGATATTTGTGTTTGTCCCAGGCTGCGTACAGATATAACTTGTGTGAAAGGCGCAAAATGACTTTAGTAGTCGACGCCAAAATTTCTAGAACCCCCCCCCCCCCAACAATTTTCTGGATATGTCATCATGCAGCAAAAAAATGTAAGCTTTCTATAGTAGTACTCAGATAATACACCAAACTGACTTATACAAATAATAAATTCTCAGTAAGCCTCTACTAATATATCAAGACTAAATTACTATTCCTGCTACATTATTTTTTCAAGCATATTCATTTCTCATGTTCATGTTATAGTAGGTGGTTGTTAGAGAGCAACAAATGCACATAAATTTTCTTTTACCTGAAGTGGATTCTTCATGTGATTCAACTTTGTCTGAATTTACTTCATGATGTCTTTTATGTGATGCAACCTTTAAAATATAAAACATTCGAAAATATAAATTTTTAATAAGCTTGTAAATTGATAAAAACTCTAATTTTTGGTTTCAAGAATCAAAATTGTTAAATTTTGGCTCTCAATAAATTTAAATGTAAATTAATTTAACCTGTGTCTTTTATGAAATTGTTTTGTTTATATTATCTTGTTGCAGTGTTAAATTTCTCAAACTTAATGGAACAGTAAAAGTTCAGAATAGCGTCCCCTAAATTTCTCAGCTGACATCGATCAGCTCCATCGCGTTTATGCTCTGAATTTATTATTATAACATATCTAATTAATATGTAAATGATTTAACAATCATCGAAATTATATTTTAATAAATTTATGCAGGAAAATAATCATGAAAGTTCCGTGAGGATGAACTTCAGCTAACGGGCGACTACATTTCTCTACCATTGTTCATTCATGTCGACCTGGCCGCCAATCATTTAACGTAAACCGTCACTGAACTTTCGTGATTTTTTTCCTGCATATATGTCTTAAAATATAATTTCGATAATATGATAAATCATTTACATATTAATTAGATATGTTACAATAATAAATTCAGAGCATAAACGCGACGGAGCTGATCGATGTCAGCCGAGAAATTTAGGAGATGCTTTAACCTTAATTAGGCCTAATCATTGTTAAATTATGAATTTCTACTAAGATAGTGAGTTATTCTTACCATTTTATGGCGTTTCACATAACAAGTAGGGTTCCTTGTTGGTTTTTCTGGTTGTTTAGATGGAAATAGACTTGGAATTCTATCTAAATAGCCTTTCCTTCCTGATGGACTGAAGTGTGCACCACAAACCTTGTGAAACGGCGCGGGCTTAAACAAGCTATATCGTCCACTTGTTCCCTGCCTTTTGATAGCCTGTATCCATTTCCTTTTTAATAATGGATCTTTTGGAAATTGATTAAAAGACACGTTTTTGTTCTTCAAACTATTGTTAAAGCAACCTGGTACGCAGCAGTAAGTTCCAACCATGATTTATTTCAGTGTAACTCCTATGCTAACTCTAATGCTAATGGGAATCGGGAACTAATGACCCAAGATGCAACTGGAAAAATTCGCTTTGCGTTCTTCTCACTAGGGCGCGCAGGGAAATATGCAAGTCCCCTATTACATGCGAATGGTTTCATAATGGGCCCACGAAACATGGAACCAAATTCGATTATCATTAATTTTACGTTATTTTCATCATGGCACATCGTTTGATATTTTACATGTCATATTTTAGCATTGAAAGTTCCAATGAACCATTATGGTTCCACTAAACCAGGTGCGTTTGAGCCAATATCCAATATAATTAATTTTATGTTATATTTATTCATGACACGTCATTCCAAGTTGTTTGGTATATTACAAGCCAAATCTGAGCTTTGAAAGTTTGCACTGAATCATGATGGTTCCATGAAACCACATACCATTGAACCTATTTCGACTATCATCAAACATGACATGTCGTTAATATTCAAACATATATGACGTTAATATTCAAACATGACGTGTTAATCCCAGCTGTCTGATATAATACATGCCATATCTTTGCATTGAAAGTTTCCAGTGACCATAATAGTCCCATCAAACCACATACCCTTGAACCAGTTCTGACTGATATTGACCATCAAGGAAGACCATCACGTGTCTTCACTTTAATTCACAAGCCTTTTCTCTGCTTTAGGTATGAAATGCCAAAGACAAAACAGCATTTGGCAGTGCACAGCATGGAATTGTATAATGAAATCTTGGCCCCCTATATTATTTGCGACCTTTTCAACCGGAAGTAGTTCACCGATTTTTTCCACCAACGAACTCAGTCTTTCATTTTCCCTAAATTGTTGAATGGCGAAAACGGAAGTCGAAAATTCGGAAGCGTTCAAACGCAAGAGCACCAACACACAGACAGACAGACGGACGGACGCACTTTTTGAAAACATAAGTACCTATCGCTCTTAATAACGCAGCGTCTATTGATGATGCAAAGGGGTCACGCGTGTCTCCCTTGAGCTCCCTATCAAACGTCCAGACGACTGGCAAAAATTTATATATCAGGAAAGGAAAGAGAAAGAACGCGTATTGGTCAGAGAAACTCTGCAACTAAAACAGAAAAAGCTCTACGGGTATTTGAAACATTTGAACAACCGGAGTTTCGAACAGAGCAAGAGGGTATAAGAGCTTGTACGTCAAGGGCAAAAAAAACTTGAGTCTACAGTATCTGGTGATGCTCCGCAGTGGTGAGGCAAGTCAAGAAGAGTTTAGATAGTGTCCCGGTATATCACCTAGGATTCCTGTTTTTCGTATTTTTCGTAGAATGAATAGTCCCTTTGCTCTGTGTTGTATTGATTGATTTATTGGGAGTTATAATTCAATTTTTTGAGATTGTTCTGTTTACTACAAGTTTAATTATCCCGGGCAACGCCGGGTGCCTCTGCTAGTTATATAAGAAGGAGATAGAATAGGATGCTTGTGGGTGAGTGGGTTTTTTGGTTTCTTATACAAATCTACAGTTTTATTCAGATCTCGATAAACTTTTGCATACTTGACCTTCAAAGCATGAGGTAGGTCAGTGTCTACATCAGATTTCGAAAAAAACATCATTATTGATAAGGAATCGATATTCATGATTATGGCAAGGCATATTAATTAGAAATATCTCATGACCAACAATGAAAGGCAAAGTTTGTGCAATATAGAAAATGCATAGAATTCCTGTTATTCAGGCTTTTCTTAGAAAAGAGAGTTCTTAGTACTTAACAATTTCTTGAAAATCTTTCAAAATGATCATTAACTGGAGATAATGGAGAATTAGCAGACTATTGAGAAAGAATGGAAAGACCACCGAGGAAGCACTGCTTTGAGCAAATGGTAAGCAAGTAAATAGTAGAGTCGGTAACCGCTAGACAACACAAGTTTTGTTTCAAGACATCGAGAGAAGAGTGAAACTTGCAACAACCTCAAGTGTACATCTAAAGTAAGATTACGTGAGTAAGAAATTATTTAGACTAGGAGTGGCATCCTTGAACAGGTCCATCCATTGTGAGCATATAAAAAATTTTTTTTTCGAATTTTCATTTTAAATTTTTACTGTTTTATTTCTAAGTGTTTGCATGTGTTTATTTTTAAGATATTGCAAAATTTAATCAAAAAACAAACAGCCACGCCGGGTTTATCACCTGGCTTTATTTGGTACTAGCAGAGGTACCCGTTGTTGCCTGGGATAATTACACATGCAGGTAAATAGAACAATCTCAAAAATTAAATTAAATTTTGCAATATCTTAAAAATAAACACATGAAAAGGCTCAGAATTAATACAGTAAAAATTCTTAATGAAAATATGAAAAAAAAATTTATACAGGCTCACAATGATGCGTAAGAACTCTCCTTTCTAAGAAAAGCCAGAATATCAGGAATTCTATGCATTGTTACATATTGAAACTTATCCATATTGCAACATCATTTTATGTTCATTATTATAATTATTGGAAGGATTGCTTTATCATTTCATTATCTTTTTGTGCTCATTGTTATTGGTGAATTGCGCGTTGATACCATTTTTGATGCGATCACGACGGGCCTATTGTTGAACAAAGTTTGCCTTGCATTGTTGTTCATGAGATATCTGATGCTGGTCCGAGCATAGTGTGAATTGCGTGTTGACACCATTGTTAATACCTATTGTTGCACAAACTTTTCCTTGCATTGTTGGTCATGATATATTTCTCATTAATATGCCCTGTCATAACCATGAATATCGATTTTTTATCGTTAATTATTATTTTTCCGAAATCTGAGGTAGACAGTGATCTTCCTCAAGCTTTGAAGGTGAAGTATGCAAAATTTCATGAAGATCGGAATAAAACTGTAGATTTGTTTAAAAAACAAACCCACAAACAAACAAACCCACAAACATCCTTTTATATATATATAGAAAGAATAGATATAGCATATCCAAACAATTTATAAAAATACATTTTGACTACATACTGTGTGAATGTGAATATTTTGGAAACTAAGATGCTGATAATACGACGATTGAACGTTTGTTTCAAAGAATTATTAATAACAATCAGAAAATGTTGATGCAGTGGCAGGTCATAAATAAGGCAGCATCTATTGAGGAGGAAAAGGAGTCACACTTGTCCCCCTTGAGTTCCCTATCAAACTTCCAGATGACTGACAAAAATTTATGTGTCTGGAAAGGAAAGAGAAAGAACGAGTTTTGGTCACAGAATCTCTGCAGCTAAAACAGAAAAAGCTATACGGGCATTGGAAACATTTGAACATCGGAAGTTTCGAATAGAGCAAAAGAGTATAAGAACTTCTCTGTCAAAGGCAAGAAAAACTTGAATCTAAAGTATCCAGTGATGTTCCCCAATAGAGAGGATGGATATCTGAGGCAGCTCAAAAAAGAGTTTATATAAAGTCCTGGTATATCACCTAGAATTTCTGTTTTTCGGATTTTTCTAAGTTTGGATAGTCCCTTCACTTTGTGTTGTATCGATTGAGTTATTATTTAACCAATTTGGAGTTTTAATTTAACTTCTTGAGATTGTTCTGTTTACCTACAAGTCTAATTATCTCGGAAAACGCCGGGTCCTCTGCTAGTCTTCTATATATATAAAGAAGGATGTTTGTGGGTCTGTGCGTCTGTGGGTCTGTGGGTCTGTGCGTCTGTGGGTCTGTGGATCTGTGTGTACGTTTTTTATACAAATCTACAGTTTTATTCCGATCTTGATAAAATTTCGCATACATGACCTTTATAGCATGAGGAAGGTCACTGTCTACCTCAGATTTCGGAAAAATAATAAATATCGATAAAAAATCGATATTCATGGTTATGGCAAGGCATATTAATGAGAAATATCTCATGACCAACAATGCAAGGCAAAGTTGGTACAACAATAGGTATCAACAATGGTATCAGCACGCAATTCACAAACACACTGCATGAACCAACAATATATATCTCATGACTAACAATGAAAGGAAAAGTTTGTGCAAGTGTAATTATCCCGGGCAACGCCGGGTACCTCTTCTAGTATTAAATAAGAGTCATTTCGTGCGTTTGTTGTTCTACATGAGAATATTCCATCGTATGGTGTTCAGAAGGTGTTCCATTGTGACGATTTTCGTCAATGAATATTTAATTTGTAATACCTAATGCATTTATGTACACTCAGTTGGCATTACGGAGGGTCGGCCTGTGTGTTTTATTATTGCTCTCAGGTTTTTGTTTTGAAATCATTGAGAAGGGAGTATGGTATGTGATTGCAGGGGTGGTGTTTTGTCTTCTTTGGCTGAGCAATAGAAGATTTTTTTGTTTTGCCTTCTTTGAGTGTGGCTTCAGAATGAAACTTGTTAGCGGATTTGTCGGGTGTTGTGTGTGAATACTAAAAAGGTGTCCTGTGTGAACACATGTGAGATATTCTGTGTGAACAAGTATCTAGTTGTTTTATATGAACACGTGTCAGGTTGTTCTTTGCGATCCCGAGTCGAGTGTTATGTAGTTGAGTGAACACCAGTTGGATTGTTCTGTGTGAACACTATTTGGATTTCTGTGTGATATCAGTTATTTTGGCAGCAAGTTAATCAATTTTGGAACAATTTATCGAGATAAGAAGTAAACTTGAAGAGTGAAAATTTAAGTCAAACAAAGCTACACTAAAGGAGAGAAACCAGTGAGATGCTGTGTATCAAAGTAGAGAAGAAAAGTTTGTTATTTCTAGCATATTATTTTTTTGCTGTTATTCACCTTCGTTCTCGGTGAGTCTGTTCCATTATTTACTTTCAATTTGTTGTGAGACTCCTAAAATAGAAAATCGTAATACGATTCTCATTTAGAAAAATAAAACTGTCGGAAAAGTTCATATTCCTCATCAAGTTTTTTGTAAGAAATTGCTTTATGTAATGAACATTATTATAATGTTATAAGTAATTAAATTTTAGTGATATTCCTTTTATCCTATTATCTTGTGAAACTGTTAAGAAAACTCATAATTTTGTTATTTGTTAATTTGTCTTTTTATTATCCAATTCAAGAGACATTTGTGAGAAAAGAGTCTTGATTTAAGTGTGAACTGATTATTATCTTCTGTGTAAGAACATTAAGAATCTTAAATGATAACGTATTTGAGACCAAATGTATATATTTGGTATTTCTTTTTACTGACTGCCTGTGTCTAATCAATGAATATCATCGTATACGTTCTATTGTTATTGTTGTTTTTTTTATAATAATTATTAGTTTAAACGATTTGACTATTTCAATTGAATTATATGGTTTGTCTTGTTTAATATAAGTTTTATTATAATCTATAATTCATTTCCTTAAATTTTATTTAGCTCCCTATCTGCTATAAGATAATTTTATCATTTAAGAATAACTGACCACTGAACCACAATAAAATTATTTTCTTTACATTGTTATTAAAAGTTTGATTCGTTTATTAATTATGATGACTAAATTGATAAATGTACTAATTATTGTGAAGGCTTTGGCACGAAACAAAAGAACTGAGTATTGGGTATTTTGCTAATTTTAGTAAAAAAATATGGAACATTCAAAAATCCTTCACACTGAACATGAAGTATTCTGCCACCTCCCCCCTGTTTACAATAACGCTCTACAACTTTGTAATTGGAACTTAAATCTATGATGGTTCAATAGTTATTTTTGGTAACTTTTCTACGCTTATACTAGGGACGTTGGAATACTTTTATTTAATCTAGCACGGCCACTTAACTATAGATAGACCTGACTTTTTTTACTCTAGCACCTACTGTTCTAAAGTTATTCGACAGTTTCGGGAATTTCCTCTACACTAAAGATGCCTATAAAATCTTTGAATATGAATCTTGGTACGTAATTGTTTGTAATCGATATGCTATTGGATATAGTTATTACTTATATTAGCTGCGATTCGAAATTTTATTATCACTCCGTGAGGTTCCGTTAGTCAGCGTTTTGATGGAATAGTTCACTGTGGCCCCTTGATGATTATGATCGTATGTTACTCGATGTTGAAACTGGGATTTGATATTGATGCACTAAAAATCTGGTGTTGTCGTAGATTCCAGGTGAGTGTGGTTTGGCCGGTTTATTCTAGATGAGTGTCGTTGACTGGTTGACTATATTGATGAAAATTTTTTTGAAGCTGAGTGTTGAAGTTTAATGAATAATACATAAAAGATGATAATTGAATTGTGGATGATTAAAATTAAAGTAATGGAACAAAAACAGTCATCTGATTGAATATTGGTTTCTCTTATGTATAGACGTGGCAAAATACTTACATACGATATCAAATGGTGTAATTTAGCTTTTCGTTTTGCTTTTACTATTGATTAATTTTTTTTTAATTTTTATGTATTATTTTATTTTCAGAGGTTCTTTTTGTTAAATGTTTTATTTTCAGAGGTTTGTTTTTAAAATGTTTTATTGTCAGAAGTTCTTTTACAACTGTATTCATTAAAATTTTAAATCAAGAAAATTGAAATTGAAAAAAATACATGTAATGTGAAAGTAATATTATCAATTAATGTCTAAATACAGTAAAGCACAAAATAACCCCATATATCATTGTTGACAACAACTGCCCAGAAAACGTGAAAATTATAAAAATGTATGTATAAGGTTTTCTCTGAGGTAGGTTTGGAGAGATGCATTTTATGGATTAACGCAGCCATCGTTTGTAAATAATTTATCACTGACATATAAAAGCTCCGTGTTCTCTGGAGTGTGAGAAAAAGCTGTGGTGCTTTCGCCAAAAATTTTAAAGCTCATCCGTTTTTGCAATATGCGAGGTTTCTTGCCACCTAGTTTTAGTTTTCAGTTTTGGATTTCTATCTCATAATTCTTATTAATTTCATCCAAATTAGAATTTTATTTTTGCACCTTCTAAATAGAAACATTTACAACTTTTCTAAATGAGATAATCACTTGTTAGCTACTTATTCCTAAATTCTTTTACACAATGAAGAAATATTGGTTGTACAGTCATAAGGAAGAATTTAACCTTTTGCAAAGTCATTAAATAGTTAAACGAATCATTAAATATTCAAGATAACCAATATTTATTAAACATTCAAAATGTGATCAGTAAAGTTCACTCTGAAGTATGTTATTACATATGTCAACACAGTGGTTTCAGCACATTCCCCTTTTAATTTGCAACTAATTCATTGATTTTTAACCTAAAGAACACTTGAAAGGAATGACAGAAATGGAGAGCAGGATCATTCGCTCTTTAACAGCTTAAAACTCTTGAAGTATTCGGAGGTGAAAGTCTAATTTGCAGTTGAGAATTTTCTTGAAAATAAATTATGTGCTTATCAAATGAAACGTGGAGCTTTCAGTGATATCTAATAAAATTTATTTATTGAATCCTATTAGAGAAGTTGCTGAGAATGATTTACCTTTCTCTCAAAAATAAAATCCAAATAATTAAATGAAAAATAAAATCTATATATATAATTTCGTTGTATGTCCAATTCTCTTTCCAGAGCTTTCTGAAGCCGTCTGATATCGCAGAAAGCTGAAATTTGACATAGTTAAAGTATATTTGCTACGTTGGTGCAGGACGGAGCCAGATTTTTGATTTTC